>JAYJMA010143092.1:0-14972 GCA_036873895.1 Parotocinclus cabessadecuia | reverse complement strand
ATCACAAGTGCAGAACATAGAAAAAAAGCATCTTGGGAGTGATGAAATTCTCAACACTCTGGTCAGCAGTCCATAACCATCAGCACTGTCCCAGATAAATGGGACTAGGGTGCCCCTAGTTATCAGGCTCCAAGCTTTGCGATGCATTCAGTATTGTGTGTACAGTGTAATGTAAACATTAGCTGTGGAATACCTTCCCAGTTATAGGCTTACGGATTAGCAGGGACCTGGAGAGGAAGTGGGAACAGAGGAAACAATAACTCAAATAAAACACAGGAAACAAGGTTAACTGCCACTCCTTCCATTTAAGGCCACTGGCAGGGGCTATTTTTTTGGCCCAATTATCCCTGGTTAACAGTATTAATTACTGCAGCGTCTTTTCTGTTCCCTCCCGCTCGCAGTCACTAGCCAATAAATCTGCAGCCACAGCTCACAGACTGGGAATGCCATGCTAATTAGCATAACAAGTCACAAAATCATTATGGCCCTAAATTGCTTACAGAGACAAACAACATCTAAGGTCTACAGGATGTAGTCTGGGATTTAGGAGTGCTGTTTAATTGAATAAAAATGTTGCGGTGGCTCAGGCACCGGCTCGGCGATGGAAGAGGGAGGCGCCGTGCAGCTGATTGATGGGGCGGTTTCCTGAGAGCTCGTCCGTCAGTCACGCCCACTCCAGACGAGAGGCCCCCTGAGGTGGCAGATGGAGATGGAGCTGCGCGCGTTTGTGGTTTAACCAATCGTTAACGGTGCATCGATGGTGGTCGGGAGGTGCGGTGGAGGACAGTGGAGCCGTGACGTCACTGTACCAAAACGACACACACTATAGAGCGATTGGCCAAAACATTACATACACCAAAACGGAGAACATTGCTCAGAGCAGACTAAACGGGCTGTGGTTACTCAGCTCCATACTCAGCAGGGGGCGCTGCACTGTGTGTTGCAAGTCATTCCTCCCTCCCATAAAAGGCAATCAACGTTTATAAAATAACTTTTCCCACCATGGACCTTGTGTTGACCCAGACCAGACAAAGCACCCACTTCCATCGCACCCTTGCAAAACCCCTCTCTCTCGTTACAGGGACCAACGACGGTATGTATGCATCAGCCCACGATCCTTGCTGTTTTTGGAGATGCTGTGACCCAAAGCAGCTTTACAAAATTATATTATCTTAACAAGGCCAATCCCAAATTGAGCAAGCCTAGGGCGACAGTGGCAAGGAAAAACTCCCTGAATAAAGAAGGAAGAAACCATGGGAGGAGCCAAGATTCAAAAAAATGATCCGTCCTCCTTGGGTGGCCAAGATGTTAATTGAAGTAATTATGTTGTAGTAATAGCACAATTGAGTAAATCATACAATTTAAATCAATAACGGCATTGAAATTAGTAATAAAATTCAAAATTAATAACCACTAGGTTTAAGTTAACGAGTCCTCGAGCCAAGTTACTGTGGTACTGTGGTAGCCTAGCGGATAAGGTACTGGACTCTGGACCAGAAGATCCAGTGTTCAAATCCCACCTCTGCCAAGCTGCCACAGTTGTGTCCTTGAGCAAGACCCTTAACCCACAATTGCTCGGATTGTAAGACCGTATTAATTGTAAGTCGCTCTGGATAAGGGCGTCTGCTAAATGCTGGAAATGGAAATCAGAAAGTTTAATAAAGCACAAGCTTTATAAGCTCTTCATTCTTATTTTTATTATTCTTGTGTTAGGCAGAGTGCGGTATAAAGAATTTAAGCCACATGTTAAACAGCACAGATATCAGATCAGAGATCAGACTGGAATTGGTTTCAGGAGAGAAAGAAAACTGGGATCAGATTTTTGGGATCTTCAAATGAGGATTTACTGACGGTTTAGAATGAAGTGCCACCAAAGCATCAATCTGGACTTAAAATGTGAAATAAAAGTGCTTTATAGTTCAACATTATTATTATTATTACCCTGTTCTTATATACTGAATTCTTAAAGCTGTTGGTTTGGTCCTTGTTCTTTACATTCTGGGTCCTTCTGTTCCCGTGTTTCTCCTCAGGGGTTTTCTAATTGGGATTGTGCCCAGAATTATATTTAAGATTATTTAAGATCTTATAAGGAAGATTAGACGAGTTGGCATAATCACTGCTCAAAAGACGCCTCGCTCAAGAAACCAGCAGCTGGCAACCAGGGAAATCCCCTAAAAAGAGGCACGTTGAGGAATAAGAGATGAGAGAAGAGGATGAAGCAGCATCCGTCACAGCTGCTCCAAAGGTCTCGCGATGATCTCGTACGTCCCCGTTTCCATAGCGCTGGTACGGAGCCTCAGTCTCATAAATGATCCCAAAACGATGCTCAGAGACACATCTGACTAAGAAGAGGCAACCCCTGGTGACGATGCTTACTAAGAAATGCTAGACAGCACTTTAATACCGGAAATCTCTAACGAAGCTGCTGCAACCATTTAATTTTTAAAAACGGACTGATGACTGAAACATTAGGGCTGCAAGATCTGATGATTCTATCTTTTTTTTTCTTTTTTTTTAAATAAGCATATAAATAAGCACCACAAACTGCCTGACAACTTTTTTTTTTTTTTTTTTTTTTTTTTAATCGGATATGCAATCATTCCACTCTTCTTCCTCACCTCTAAACCAGCTACTTGTTCGCTTTGTTATTCTTATTTCAGTTTTTTTTACTGCAGCAGCAGTAAATGATTATATTTTAAGATCTGCCCCTTCGGCTCTAGACTGGACTGACCGCAATCGTTCCCCCCCTGTTCACATGGGCCTGGGGCTAGACTGCATATAGGAAGGAATTTAATTAAATAGCAGATACTGGTTCTCAGAAATAGGAGCCAGCTGCTGGGAACAGACAGGCTTGCAAAACGAAGATGCAGACACGGAGTCCTGTGACGGACTTGGACTCGTGTCCCAACCCAGGTAATTAGAGGACTGTTTGCAGACGCTGATCAGTGTCTCGAGCCCAGTGGTGCCTTCTGGCCAGACCGCGTACGATGGAGGGCAAGATTGAACGCCAACAAAAAACGACTGAAATCGCAGTAATGCTCTAGGAACGTTGCCCGATTGTTCAATGGGTCGTTTATACCGCATATTCGGATCTAGAAATCCGACAGAGAGAGCTGGATTTGATTCCGGTAATCAGATTTCTCTTAGCTTGTGTTCCAGCTTTCACCTTCGGTTGCCAGGTCCACATGTTGTAAAGACTTTGCTTTATTTAGCCTCTTTTTCCATTGACCGCATCCAAGCTGCATCTTTCGTGCTGGATCTGGCAACCCAAGTTAAACACAGCACTAAGCGGATTATTTAACATTAAGGTTTGTGTCGCATCTTTCTGTGTGGAAATCCGATTATCACTCGGCTCATGTGAACCCGCAGGTTTCCTGTTATCTGACAACTAAAAAGAACGCAAACTCCGTGATCGGATTACAGATCAGATCCTTTCAGGATTTCTTGCTTGTCCCTAGTTCTCGTCTTTCTTTGACGCAGCAATAATTTCTGAAACACACCAACATCGTGGGATTTCCCTCAACACCCACGTTCGTTTCCGAAACGAGAAACTGCACGTTGCGCCAATTACAGCACGATTAATTACTACCAGCTGATTTGTATTAATCACTGCAATAAATAGCCAATCAAAGGCTCGTTATTTGAATCCAAAACGTAAGCTTTTTTGGATCAGGCAGGGCATACGCAACGAGGTATAAAGATTTTACATATTTTAAGAAGCACTAAAATTGGTTCAACAAGAAGATCGGTGCATCTTTAATACGGACATTTTTTAAAAACACCTAACAGTACCGAAGGTCGTTCTGGTTTTTTGTTTTTTTTTTGGCTTAGAGAGCATAAACACAGCTACGGTCTGAGAAACCTGCTGGAACGTGGCCAAAGGGTGCAGCACAGAGCACTTAAGCCTCTTCCTAATATGGAGCTTCATCCATTGAGCGATTTCATGCTGAACACGGATCAAATCCTAATTCTAAACATAGCGCTCACACGGCCTGCCAGACTTTTGTGTACGGGATTGCGGTTCCTGAGCAGACCTCGAGACTAAACAAAGTGCTGAGCATCACAGAGACCTTCACCCAAGCGTGTCCTGGCATGCCCCGGGCCGGCGAAAAGCCGGCTCAGCTCTGTGGCCGGCGAGTCCGGAGGATAAAAACAGATCGTTCCAGATTTTACACCGAAGGAACTCATTCTGAGGTGACGTCGTACAGCGGACGTTCAGAAAGCGGCTGCTGCCGAGCTCGTAAACAATACTTATCCACTCAAACGGCACCTTATTCGGTCAGAAACGGGTCACACCTCTGAAGTAAAACACCAGCGTTGTTTAAATACCAATGATCTTACACACGGGCACACTGTTTTTTTTTTTTTGTTTGTTTTTGTTCGTCTACGCTGAGCGTTCCTCCTGAAGCAGGGAAGCGACACGCAGATCACTCACCTTGAGCTTTTTGTTGAGTTTACAGCAGTACCTGTGCAGCATGGCGAGGTTCAGGGGCCCGAAGTCAGCGTAAAAGCTGAAAGAAAACGTTATATAAAAACTTAGCCAAAAATAAATAAATAAATAAAACAGTATGTCAATTCAACTTCAACCCTCTCCCTTAAGTGACCTGGGTGAGATGAGATATTATATGTAAAATACTGTTCACAAAAATGAGAGGATAATTTATAGTGAAGATGAAAAATAGAAGCATTTGACTTTATTTTATTAAACAAAATTATCAGAAAAGCAAATGCAACTTCCAACTCAATAAGTGTTGTGGGAGGCATTGGACAGTTTTCAGACGTCTAGTCAGTACATCCCAAGCATGGACAATGGGATTCAAGTCTGGAGAAAGTGAAGGCCAGTCCATGCGTTCGATTCCTGCCTTCTAAAGCATGTTGTTTATGAGATGCGCATGGTGGGGCCTTAAATTATGGTGAAAAGAAAGTTGTTTCCAACTGCTCCTGCAAAGGGTACCATGCTAGGGTGCAGGGCCTCATCTCTGTATCTGGCAGCAGTCAGTGATCTATTTCTGATGATGTGGAGCTTGGTACAGCCTCTATTGCTCATGCCAGCCCATATATGATAAAACATGAATTCCTCCGTGTTCCTCTTTCACCCCAGATTAGGACTTGATGATTGCCAGGCTGCAAACGGAACCGCGACAGTGGAGAACAATGATGATGCTCATCAGCACACCTTCTACATGTTCTACAGTGTTCAGTAGATAACGGAACACGAACCGTTGCTCGCTGGTCATGCAGTTTAGTGGAGCCAATTTTGTATAGTCTGGGTGTGTATCCGTCATCCAGTGGCAGTAAGAAACTGTCCCTGCAATTCTGTTACATTGCTGCACCTGCTTATTCTTACCAATAAGGTCAAGTAGCGGTCATCTCTTGCCCCTGATGACCCTGTCCTACTCTTCCAGTTTCTTAAAAGCGATTCCACAGTCTGCTAATCACGCTTTGGGATGTTCCAAGTGCTGTTGCCACTTGGTCTGTGTTTGACCAGCTTCAAGTCGTCCTATGGGTCTCTAAGCTTCACAATCAGGCAAATAATGTTGCAGAGGCATTCCAAGGGCAGGGAAATTACAGGATGTGCACTTTCAAGATCAGACAATGTTCAAATACTCCAGCACTTTCAGCCATTTATGTTATTTTTACCAATGAAATGAATTTTTGCATCTCATTTGCATTGCAGAACAACTTTCTTTGGCTTGTCGTTTGATGTTTTCTGATATTTATGTTTAATAAAAAAAGATCAAATGCTTCTATTTTTTACAGTTGTGAATGGACCATTTTTACATGTTCGATGCACTGGGTCTCCTGCACAAGCTATAAATATTACACAGCTGCAGGATTAAATGTTAACTTATTTTTTTACCAAACAGACAGGCTATGTTCTTTGTGCACATTTTTAAAAGGATTTGAACATGAAACTGGATGTGACAACAGAGGTTTAGCTGTAGCTGCAGCACAAACAGAGTGTCTTTTGGGAGACACCATTTTACTTTACTAATAATGTTTTCATTATAAGTGAAATACCACAGATTCTCCCAGAAGACTATCTGTTTGATATATAGTACACTTTCCTAGTTGTAAACGTCATTATACTAAGTCCCACATATAGGCCATTAGAAATATGGTATGCGTTTTGGAATCAGTCATGGATTTGCTGCAGTGTACATTGATTTTAAAAAACATGCCCTTTAATATGCATAGTAATGCGAAAACAAAAACAACAAACTTTGGCACGAGATTGTATAGAATAAAGTTTGTTTTTCCTTCATTAAGAACGTCATTCTGAGGTATGGTTCATATGTCCTGTGTCTTGTGTGTGTGCTTGCTGGCAATTGTGAGTGCATGTGTGTGTTTAAGCTCATATATGAATAAGTGGATTGGTGACCAGACAAAAGTGATCTTGACTGACAGCAGTGGGTGGCAGAATCAATAACCTCTAGGTCACCTCCTTCCTTTCTGTTTTTAGTGATGTCAAAATGATTGATGGGTAGTGGGAAGGGGGCGGTGCTCTGGATAATCCAAACACATGTCTGAGAATCATGTTTATGGATTCTAGAAATGGCGTAATATCCAAGTCAGGCGATTGTTGACATTTCTGGATAGGAGTGTTGCAGTTTTGAAAGCAATGTGAAATGGAACTTAAGCTAGCTACTGATAACCAATGAAATATATGTAGTAGGTATCCTCCGATCATGTTTTTTGCTGCCGATCACATTGACTGGCTGTACATTTTTTGATTTAGTTATGATGAGTGCTACTGGCTACGTGATCTGGAAAAAAAGGAACAATAAAATTGTCTAAGACAAAAACATGTTTTTACTGACTTTCTCCTAGAGAAAAATACAAAATACTTGCAGACACAACTATTCTTCCGATACTGATAAAAGCTGGTCATCAAACCCAATGAATTCATTTTCTTTTCGGCTATTTGCTTAGACTTCTGACTGTCACACTCCCTACTCGTGTTAATTGCCGTTTGGCTGTAGCTGCTCTGGGTGCCTTCTTCTTATTCTCTGCAATGAGCCTCTAAAACTCACCATACTCCGCCAAGTCTTTGTTCTTTAAATGACATATTAGTAGTTGTTTTGAAGCATTTTAATGTGCTTCCCCTGCGAGGTATTTGTTCATTGAATGTGTTGCAGGATGCAAACTTTACATCACACTCACAGATCCTGTAAAGGTTCCACACGGCAGCACCTGCGCAGTGTAAAGGACAGGGGGCGGGGACACAATACTGTGTTGTCATGGAAATCGGACAATACTTATCGGTGGCCAATCAATCAGAACACCACTAGTATGTACCTGCCAGATCATCCTGTAACGGTGTCTACATTTTAGGTAGTGTTTTGTTTATATTAGTTTATTGCTTTATTCAAAATTTCTGGCAATATTTGTAAGGCTGAAGGCATTACTGGAAGCAAATCCTTGTATTGCATGCCATTTCACCTTCTGTTCAAGTGTACAAGTTTTGCTTCTGCCAGGTGGATGTTATTTTTATCCAGCTTAAACATGTCTAGAACGTTTACAGAGCGTTGCACAGCTAGACTAATAAAGAAGGCAATTTAATGACAGTTAATTGTAAGGGGTATATACTGATGTGCAAGTTTCTAAACACAGCTTTTATTTACAGTGAACAATTTGTTTGGGTCGGCACTATGCTGATTTTTTTTATTTGTCACAGAACCCAGAAGGGCTATTGTTAGGGTTAGACGTTTTTTTTACCCTATTTTTAAAACCACCAGTGTATTACCTGCATTTGTAACACATGCTTATGTCCACATACTCTTACATTGTTTTTTTTTTTGAGTTTTTGCAAATCTCACTACAGACTTGTCACCTTGAGGTGAGATCCTGCCTGATGGTTATTTATTCTGAATCACGTTTGACGTTCGTGAATGTTGCCTGTGGTTCAATTCAGGAGCTGCAGTCACAATAATAAGTCTCTTGATGGTACTCAGTTCATTTCTTAATTCTGTTAGCCATTTCAAGTGGAAGAAAAATGCATGGTCTGTTACACCGCATGCTTTTATTTTACAGCTGAATTTTTTATTTATTCCCATAATCTTGGGAAGTATTCACATCATAAAAACAACTGATTTTACAGTTACAAGGCCATAATGCTATCATATTAAATTCAAGTTTTGCCTGCTCTGAGATACTTATAATCCAAACAGATTTAAAAAGTGATTTTCTGTCTTAAAAAAATCAATCTTCAAACAGAAATTGCACTACATATAACTCTTATTCTCCCTAGAATAGGCTAGTTTAGTGTTTTTCTTTAGTCCAGCCATTTAACAACAGGCTTGGCATCAAACCACTGCTTGAAGGCTATTTTCAGGCCTTACGTAAGCGACAAGCAGTGAGTTTTAAATAGAAGAGATGGGGAGAATGATCTCCTTTAATTTGTACCTCACAGATCTGGGTGTACTTCCACTGCATGCCTAATACAGTTCGAGAGATGGACGAGCATGATGATCTGGACTCCACTTTCTCATGCAAACCATTTTTATGAACCTACATTCTAGCCTTTGCTGCAACATATGTGATCACGTTTTAATGCTAATCTCTGCAGGGAACAATACAGCTTTCAGACTGTTTCTGTTCTCTAAAGCTTCTGAGCAGTGGCTTTTCTCTGTGTTTTCTGACAGTGAGAACTTGCAGCGTTCGTGTTAGGGTTCACCCTTGTGCTTGGAGCATGTGTGCTTCCTTTTATCAGCGTGCTGTATCTCATCAGAGTGGGAAAGGCAGTAACGATCATTTTTGTTATTTCCCCAATGCTCCAATAATGTCATTAATCTCAGTGGTCCCTGAGCCTGTGGTCTCTTTTCATGCTTCAGAAGAAACGTCGTTAGTTATAGTCACACATGCACAACTGCTTGCATCCAAAAAGTGCAAAGACACAGATAAGATGGTATTAGCATATTGTAAGAAGCAGCAAGATGCCAGTTCTTTGTATGCTTTATGTGGTTAAGAAAATTGTAGTGTGTGTTTGCAGAGGAGGTTGATGTGGAAGATACTTTAAAGAGAGACAAGTTCAAGAGAAAAGCAGGAAATCGTAACAGCTGGGTTCAGTCTTTGTTAGACACGTACAGCTCTTAATGTGTTATTAACCACAGTAAACAAATCAATTTGGTCATCAAAGCTTTCTGCCAGAAATCTGGTGTGCTGTGTTACCCTGATGATTTTCCAAATATGCTTCACATTCTGTAAAGGCCAAATTCTAACAGTCCTGACAATACTGAGTTGCAGATGGCATTGCAAACGACCAGCATAATTAACGAAACAACATGAAAGAAAATCCAAGGATGTTAAATACTCATGTACGGCAATATGTATATGTTATTCCTATACACAATATATCTGTTTATCTGGTTATATTTTCCAAGTAATAATCTCAATCTTGTACAAATGTATCATATTTTTATTATGATAATTTGATTATTATAATCAATCTTAAATCAGATGAGTTAAGCTGTCTATCCATTAGAGGCAATTGTATAGCAAATATGATAGATAATGAGATATAATATTTGTAATCCAATTTCAACTGTTGTGCATTTCTCATCAGAATGTCTTGCTATGGCAGTTTATTTCTCGTTTTATACACTGTGTTGGCATACGTTCCTAAAAGAAGAGCTAGTGATCTATGTTCTTTTGCGAAAACAGGCAGTAAAGCTCTGACCTGATTATTGGAGAAGGGCTTTATACAGAAGGACCTAACTTTGCTCCACAGAGCTGACAGCTTAACTGATCTGATTTAAGACCGTTATTAGATATTCTTATACAAAATATAACCCGCGTATATGAAAAGCTAAGGGGATTTTTTGACTGCAGTTTAGATATTCAGATCAACTCTGATTGTTCTATTGGAGATTCATATCTGGTGATTAGGAATATTACTAAAGAACATTGAACTCTTTTTGTTCAATGAAACCACTTTGAGATGAATATGGTGCTGAGAGTAGCCATTGGAAGATGCGAAAATGGAGGCCATGAAGCAGTGCGCATGGTCAAAAACAGTGCTCAAATAGGCTGTGCCATTCAAGTGATGACTGATTGGTAATAATTATTATATAAAGTATGCCAAGAAAAAAAAATCCCTAACAGAATACACCATCTGTGCTTGTGTGGACTGTGGTACCACCCTACCCTATCTGATGAAATACCCAAATCAGAAAAAGCTTATTTTTACATTATTCAGTTTTCAAGTGTTAGAACTAGAGCCTGTTTCCAATGCAGTCTCAACTTTTTGTTCTTGACTGACATACATAGAATTGGACTTGCGGACTTGTTGTAACCCATTCACCTCAAGGTTTTACAGGTTGTACATTCTGAGATGCGTTTCTAGTCACCACAGTTGTATAGTGGCTAAATGAGTTACAGCCTTCGGTCAGCTATTCCATTCCCTTTTGCCCTTCTCATCATGGATGTGACTGGATGTGTGTTTTTCTTTATTGCACCTTTTAGAGAAGATTCTACAGACTGTAGTATCCATGTAGTAGCACAATTAATCCTGCCATGTTTTATTTAGGTTAGTCAATTATTGAAGCCCTGCCTCCATTAATTTTGCATGTGACATGATGAAGTCTATATTTTATTTATATACACATTTTTTTAAAGTTGTCCTGTCTTAAACCAGCTATTATGACTTGAGATTACTTTTCTTTTCGTGTTTGTGCAAACATTTGTGCAATAATCCCTAGTAAATCAACCACAACATGACCACTAATGACTCGTATAATCTATTCAACTAATTATACAAATTAGAACTGTGTATTTGAAGATGCGTGTGTGTGTGTGTGTCTGTGCATGTGCGTGTGAAGGAGAGAGCGCTTAGTTGGAGGTTAAGAACAGGGTGGCAGCTGTCGACTTATTCCTCCTTTTATCCTGACATACCCTAGGGCAAAACACCCACATACACTCACACTCAGAGAAAAGCAGATACCCAGGCTAGTTCTGTTGAGTACACACAGTGTGCAGGAGGAGAAAAAATTCAATGTTTGTTATAGAACTTAAGGAGAGTTGAATACATATATATGCTGTTTGTCCTCAAAGGCACCCTGCGTATCTGCACAGTTGCTCTCCATTTAAACGTAAAGCTGCCAAATCCCAATACCAGAAGAGATGTTTGCTAAAAAAGTGCCAGTAATATAAAAGTAAAACAATGTTCCAATTACCTTGTTAAATAGAAACAAAAATGATCTCGAGCTGATGTCTGTGTCAGATCTGTACTAACAATACCTGTAACGCTGTTTTGTTTAAAAATCAGTGATCCCTTGTTATTCATGTGGTTGCTTGTGTGCATTGTGGAATGCGATACGTTGGACACCCAGACAGATCACATTTAATCCCTAGGGGGTGTTTGTTTACAGAAATTCACGTTTACAAGTAAGACCGTGGAGAGACAGTTCAGTGGAACCTGGAGTGAAGTGTGTCATGCATAGTCGAGTGCTGCTGTAGCACCTTTTTCATGGATGAACAGCCACACACGGGTTTGTTTTGTTCGGACATGTACATTCGGTTGTCTTTAGGGAGCTGTCCAGCAGCTGGCTGGAGTCTCTGGCCAACCTGCTGGAACCCTTGTCCTTGTTGAGATATTATTCCTCCTGAGACCAAGCATTACATTCACACTCAATGCAGATCAAACTGTCTTGCTTCGTCCTTCTTGAACCCTAAAGAGTTGTCTCTGTTTCAAACCACTCCTGTCTTTGCATATACAGTATAATCACAGACTGGTACCTAATTGCGCCTGTTTAATGTAACATTTATCAAATTAAGCAATCAAATAGTAAAAATTACCATTGTTGTTTATCTGTGGATCAGCAATCTGGTTTCAAAAGAGTATTTTTTTTTTTTGCAGAAATACAAGGAATAAAGACTAGTCTGTAGTAGTTTCTTTGTCCGAATGCTGTCTGAAATAGCCCTCATAGAAATGCAGTCTCCAATTAGTTGTCCTTCCAGCTGGCCATCCTCCATAAATACGGTGATTATGACAATGTGAAAGTCCATTTCATAACTGCGTATCCAAGGGCACAGGCACCTTTTTTTTATGACAAACAAGATCCAGACTGTCGAAAAACACAGAAATACCCTAAAACGCAGCAGACATTCAGAAAAAAACAAATCAAAGAAAAGGCAAATATTATTTAATTCTATTACCAGTCGTTATTTATTGTGAAATTCTGTTACTCTAAAACGTCATATGCTTAGCCAAAATCCCTAGTTGTTTCCCAGTTCTTCTTCAGTGTACCACGTTAAGTACATTACTTGTGGTTTTCAGGGTTCTAAATGTTTTTTGTTATAGATTTGTTTTGTGATTGCGTAGCTAAGTATAGCAAATACACTTCTACATCTACATTCCGTTCAGCGAAGCAGAACATTGCCATACTCGCATACTTTGCACATCTTCATTCATTTTAAACGAGAAAATTATGTCGATTTGAAAACATTTAGTACAGGACAGGTATTGTACAAAACAATAATTAATGTTTTATCTTTTATAAAATCTTAAACCTTTACCGGTAATGAAAAGGAAAGAAGTACATTAGTTTTTTTTCTGCTTTTCAATACTGCGATTCTCTATAATAGTATATTCTATCATATAAGTTGAATGCTATTGTGACGCCAGCTTAAAGGCAACAGTTGACTAAAAGGTGAAAAGGAAAACAGGCATTCTGTACATTTGAAAGGTCAAGGAGTAAAAGAACTAAATTAACCTAGACATGTGTTGATAGAAAAAGAAAAAGCTTTTACAACAAGCAGTTGCTAGATTTAATTATATAGGTCCAATTTTTGTAGTATCAGACTTATGCAATCCTCCTCTGTACTGAGGCTTCTTTGAGCACCCAGCTTTTGCAGCACCATTCCACTCTTGATTATCTCTGCACATATTTTGAGAGTTTGTTATGGTTGTACTCTTTGCCTTGCAGGGTCACTCTCATTAACCTCCCACAGAGGTATTTGGTCATTATAGCAGATCCTGTCTATCCTCTAATGACATCAGAGCATGTCTCCCACCTTGGGGTCACCCTCTTCTTGGCTAGGGATTCATCAATGACATGATTACAAATTTGCCATCAGCCTTTCGAGGTCAATTTGCGATGCAAATAGGTGCCTTTGGGTTTATGGAAGAGGTCAATCACAGGCAGAAACTAGTCATGATTGTCACATTACGTTAACTGGAATGCGTAAATATTTCCTTTAATGTGTTTCTCAACCTACGTAACTGTTAAATAAGCCACTTATTTAAAGTTGCTATAGATGGTTGGTTTTCTAGTCCAACATGTCTACTATGGTGTTAAATAAATATAGAGGATAAAAAAATTTACAATTTAAAGCTGATTTGTAAAAAAAACATTAATAATGCCAGGAATAATACCAGTAGCCCTATTGACTAATGGGTCATGTACAGTACAGAACAAATTTGCTTAGGGACATTTTTTGGGTACTGTGGTGGCTTAGCGGTTAAGATACTGGACTGTGGACCTATAGGTACAGGGTTCGAAATCCACCTCTGCCAAGCTGTCACTGTTGAGTCCTTGAGCAAGGCCCCTAACCCAGGATCACTTTGGATAAGAGTGTCTGATACATGACTAAATGTAAAACCTTCTGCCATCGCTCAACTTTTTAGCAATTATAAAAATGATCTGATCGTCATAATATTGACTCGAATCAAATAACTCAAATCAAACCTGCTTGAAGGCACTCAACAGCTCCAGAACCCTAAGTTTGCGTCCCTGGCCAGCTGCTGCCTGTTTAAAGTTTGTATGTTCTCCCTGCAGTGGTGTGGGTTTCTCCGGCTGCTGTGGATCATACACACAATCCTAAGACACCTGCTAGGTCACTTGCTGTCTAAAAGTCTTAAGTGTGTTAAGGTTGGAAAATACATATATAATTACAGAATATTTAAGAACCTGGTTACTGTAGCCACTAATCTTATATATGCAGCAATCATAAGGTTATTTGTGACTTAAAAAAAGAAAACTCCTTTATAGGGCACCTCAACATCCCACAACTGCTAAGCCCGTTTTATTGAATTCCCGTTGTTTGAGTCTAACATATTTTGTAGTCTAGACCTTGATTGATTGAACAATGTGTTTAATAAAAACACGATATTTACTTTTAAGACTATAGAAGTGGGAGGCAGACACTGCAAGCCTTTCTGGAGAACTATTCATTTAAAATGTACAACCAAAACGCAACACAGCAAAACAGGGAAGGTGAGCACACACACCAAAAACAGTAACTGTGCAAGGGCAATGGATAGGTACAGACATGCTGAGATGGCCACTTTCAAACAAGGACAGAGTAGGACAGTACATGGCCCTGAATGAAACAACCAGGGTGACTAAATGCTTAGCAAAGGTGGGGGGCATTGCAAGACAAGGGCTCGATCAAGAGTGTATGTACACAGGGAATTCTGGGTAATAGAGATTGTTGGACATTGTATCCTGGGCTATTGTCCACTTGTACTAGCATAAGCATTTGTTCACAAGAAGTATACATAACACTGGATAAAGGCATTTGCTAACTGCTGTATATGTTAATGTTTTAGTAAATAACACAGAACTCAATATAACTCGAGTGCTAAAACAATTTTAAAGGCGATGCAAGTAAGTGCATTGGTAAAACTTGACTTTGTATCAGAAGGTCCAGGGTTCAAAACCCATCTTTGCCAAGCTGTCCCTGTTGCTTCCTTGAGCAAGCTCCTGAACCCACAATTGCTCTGACTGTAATACTATATAAGTTGTAAGTTGCTCTGGATAATTATGTTTACTAAATGGCTAAATGTAAGCAGAATCTCCTGAATTCTCCTGAACTGCATGTAAGGTTAGTTTGTGAATCTCCAGCTAATCGCCCTTTAGATCACAGGGTGCAAGCGTAAGCATGGATGGGATGCTAGCTATTTCAGGCCATTCTTTACCATATCCTGCCAATCTTGTCTGTGTGCAATGCCTTACTCGACCAGGCACCTT
>JAYJMA010143091.1:0-29385 GCA_036873895.1 Parotocinclus cabessadecuia | reverse complement strand
CAAGAGAACATTTGATTACTTCAAAGTGTTGCTTGATTATTCAACAGTTAAAAACACTACAATAGCGTATTTACTCAGTGGATGAATACTCATCAAAAACGAGAAGTAAGACTAGAGCATTGGCCACCAGTCGCCACTTGCCGACATGACAAGTTTTTGTCTGCGCTGTTGTGTTCACTGTTTGTGAAAGTTTCATTAAGTACCTTCACCCTTTTTGTCTTGCAGGAACCATGAATATGGATAGTATATAATTTGAAAATGCCTCTGGCATGGTATTAGGCTGAGAATTTTATTCTATGAAGTAGTATTCACCTTTGGACCCATTCATCGTTATCAACATAGAATAACATTTAGCAAATTTTGTAGACTTGGTGGGCCTCATCACCTCAGCATGACGGCTTTTAGGGATCCTGATACACGTGCTTCGTGCCTCCAGATCAACCATGAGTCCTGTCACTACTGGCAATGTGTACCGGTAAAAGCGGAAGTCCTACAAGAGAGAAAAGGAAAAAACTTCATATAAAATCCAACAAAACATAAACATGCAACATTAAATCCTAATACAAAAAGCTAATATAATAAAGGAGTCTCACCACCAGGAGTCTCATAATGCTATTGTTGATCTGACCAAAGAGCGGCTCTCTGAAGCGCACACTAAACAGAGGACAGGGATAGACTACAAGAGAGAGAAAACAACCAAATGATCATTAAATATTGTTACATGAATTCAGTTTTCAACATATTTCAAGATTCTTACATCTATACTCAGCGCCTAGGCGTAGCATGAGGCGCAAGGGGAAGGCTCTTGCCAAAGGACTCTCAGCTCGAAGTATCAGAAGTCCAAACAAGAAGGGCTGGGGAGGTAGCGGCAAGCCATCGAGCGACTGTAGCATCGGGCGAACATACAGAAATCCAGCATGCTCCTCACTACCCAAAAAGCCTCGTGCTGCCAAAGAATGACTTAAATGATTCAAGAGCTTTCCTGCTGAGAAAGAAAAAAAGACAATTGTTATTTCTATGATGGGGAGATCGAATTGACATAACCTATATAAAAATCAGCCCATGGTTATTCAAATTAATATCTACCTACAGCACACAGTTTACGAGAGACTGCCACAAATAAGATTGTTACTTTACTAATCTTAATAAGATGATTAAGAGTCAAATGAGTTCACTGCACTCAAATGGCCTCCACAGTCCCCAAATCTCAAACCAATAATGCACTTTCGGGATGTGGTGGAATGGGAGTTTCACATCATGGATGTGCATCTGACAAATCGGCTACTAATAAACTAATTCCCAGGACCTTGGTAAATCTATACCTTCAAGCAGATCTAAGCAGTTCTTAAGCCAGTAGGGGCTCTGACCCGGTACTTGATAGATATACCACATAAAGTGGCAAGTACATTTACTGTAGTCTACATTTTTCAACATAGGAAATAGTGAGTAGGGAACATTTATAAACACAGCAAAGCTGTGCGTCACATGGTACAAAACTGGCCACACTGATGAAAGATTAAAGTTATAGACAAAAGAGATAAAGAAGAGATGTTATATGAGGAGAATGGTCATGAAACATGAATGGGACAGCCCGTAACGGTCAATACTGTGACTGTAGTACAGTCCCACCCTGAGATCAGAGTCTGGTTTTGTAAGAACTGCCTGATGGCATAACCAAAATAGGAAACAGATTTGTCTTGTATTGACTTTTGTTTAATGAATATATAAATGGAAAAACTCATAAAGATTTTTACCAAGTACGATGTGGTAACACTACCTGTCTGTGCGTCCCAGTAGATTTGAATGAAGTGGTTGAATATATCTGTAGGAAATCGCTTCTCTTCAGGCAAACACTGTAACAGCACGACTACCTCTGGCTGCCCTACAGCATGCATCCCCTTAGAGGTCACGCACCAGCACCTCCTGTTCACATCTGCAGAAGCACACATGCCCTGAAGACTTTATAGCTGCACCACAGTTTACCACTTTTGACACACACATAAGCACAAATATACTTCTGAATATTCTACTTCTCTATGTTTATCAAATCCACTGAGAACGCATAGCCATCAGTGATTCATACACATAAAAAACACATAGAAACAACGAATGTTCACATTCCCTAATCTACAAGCAAAAACAGAATCAAAGCACATAATGAATAAAGGCGAGAGATATTAGCACACGTACAACTGACGATCTTCACCATGGCCAGAAGGTTGGCATTGAGGACGAACACCAGTGGTTCAGTCTGTCCTTGCTCCAGCTCTTCCAAGAGTGACGTCTCTGTTCGCTTTTCTTCCACTGTGTAATCTACAAAAAAAATTATCTTGAATTTCTCTAAAGGACAAACTCCACAGGAATCAGACACCACTAACAGATCTTTTTAGAAGTGTGAGTAGCAAAACTAAAAGTCAAGACTAAAGTCAGACTTATTAAGTAAATCAGGTGTTAATAAGTATCATAACCATGGTATAATTATTTAAAGAGGTCCTGTGTGTAGTTTCAAACCTCCTTTAACCCCTGTAGACGTGAGAATGGGTGGGAGACCCTTGTGTGGTAAGGGCTTAGCTGATTTGGAGCTGCCTTTGGTGCCATTGACCACTTCCTGTTGCTCCAAGCAAGGAGAATTTGACTTGACCTACAATTAGAGATAGAACGCATGCCATTCATGCTAAATATGCAACATTGTTTATTCTAGCATGTTATGAAAATAGAATTAAGAATGAAACTATATAATTTCTGTCATTATAAGAGTTGTATAAAACAATAATATTATCACAAAAACATACTACAGTGCATATCAGTCCACTATCAGTGCATATCATGGGAAAGTTTTCTGTTAATTAGTGACATCACGTTCCACGAGTCAAACATTTATACAACTAGAAGAAATAAACTCGACACAGAATTTATATTGGTAATAGATAATCCCTGGTATCTAATTATTGTGGGTCTGATAGAGTGTCTACTGGCTATATACATACTATATACAAAAGTGAGAAAAAGTGCCAAAACTGAAATGGGGGAAAACTGTGGCTTAAAGAGTTCCTAAACATTCCGGAGAAGTGTGAAAAGTCTAAATTATCATGGTTTCAAGGGTCTGTTTATGGCATAAAAACAATAAGTTCTAACAATACATCTTCATCTTGTCTATTCCACAGCTACAGTCAAACTACATTCCTGCCTAACTGGACCTACAGTCTCATTCATCTAATCCACTCTAATTCTGCATCCATATTTCATAATTATGTGAATATGTTGCTGCACTTGATGTTTAATAAAAAAT
Source organism: Parotocinclus cabessadecuia (assembly GCA_036873895.1). NCBI lineage: Eukaryota > Metazoa > Chordata > Actinopteri > Siluriformes > Loricariidae > Parotocinclus > Parotocinclus cabessadecuia. Next base: position 26,096 of record JAYJMA010143091.1, on the reverse strand, counting down.
TCTGCACCAGAGTCTGTACTGTTACGTGCATCATTGATTAAAGTAATGTATCTGGTATCATAATATATGGATTAAGTTAACAGCCTTACTAATAAAGATAATAATATAAGTACAGACGTAAATAATATGTCATAACAATCAGTGACTGTGCAAAAAATCTTACAGACAGGTCTGTCGACAGAAATTCAGCTGCTGCAGGGGCATATGTCTGAGGTGAACCTCTGTGGGTCGGAGTAGTATTGGCACTGAAAGTCTCATTTTTTGGTAAAACACTGTCAGCAAACCAGACTTTCTTTTGTTCCTTCCGAAGAGTCCCTATGAAGGGCAGAGACCATTTAATACATAAATGTGAATGAGTTCCAGAGGTGCCTGTTGGCAAATCATCAACATAACAATCTGTATCAATATGTATGATAATAAATTCAATTTTATTTATATAGTGCTTTTTACAACGTAGCATTGTCTCAAAGCAGCTTTACAGTAATACGTTATCTAAAAGGCCAATCCCAAGTAAAATCTATAAAGTTAAATCTATTTCGTCTTATACTCACTGTTAATGAGAGCAGAGTGACAGGTGACACAGACCCGCCCCTCTTTTCCACCCAGGTGAGTTAACCTGAATCTCAAGTCACAGCATACCACACAGAATACCTGCAGATATAATTTCACATAGAAACACAGACACAAGCGTAATGGACGCTGCTGTAATGACTACTACAGGCATCACATGTCTTTATAAGCCCAAATTTGAGTGTTACTCTATTACTCTACTGATTAGTTTATTTTTATTATGAGCAATAAACATGTGAAGCACATGTGTACTAAAACTTAATTCAATTATTGTTTAGCTGCTGATGTTGTGTTCGTCCAACTGAATAGTTTTTTTATAGCACCATCTCCAGAATGATGGATGGTACCTTGGATGGTAAAGATGGTTATAATAAATGTATTTGTGACGTGATTACACTTGCTGAGTACCAACTAAAATCTCCCTGCCTCACATCTCCACAGATTTGCAGTACAATTCCCAGCCTGGCTGCTGCCTGTGAAGTGTTTGTAGGTTCTCCCCGTGTCTCCAATGTCTAATGACAATACAGTACCTATCTATCTAAAGTGTGTCAGTGTTAGTGTGTGTCCATGCATGTGCCTTGTGATGAGTAGGCAAACTGAATAATGTAGGTTCATTGCCTTGCACTCTGAATTGGATTAATCTTGTAGAAAAAGAAAGAATGAAAGAAAGAATCCTCAAAGCATTAAATATTCTCCTATAGTGCATGTGGTATTAGAGAGCAGACTAAGGAACCTGAAACACTTACTTTTGTTAGAAAAATCTCAATTTTTCTCTGACCGTAGAATCCAGCTCTATTCAGGAATCTGGATTGCCTTCTATGTTTTCTATGCTTCTATGGCAATTATAGCACAACAATATTGCCAATGATATTTTACAATTGTTGACTTTGCTAAATTGTCTGATCTTTTCTAATGTTGATGACTAAGGGAGTCTGGTCTATATCACCTCATATTTATACTCCATTAAAACATGAAATCACAGATGGCCTCTTAAGTATTACTAAATACTCAAGTGAACACCCATTCCTTCATTCATTCACTTTCATATCCACATAATCCTGGACAGGGTTACTAGAGCGCAAGGTGGGGACAACCATAGACAGGATGCCAATCCAAGCCAAACACACTCATACACTACAGCCACATAATCATTTAACCATGTCTTTGGAATGTGGGAGGAACCCAGAATAAACCCACTCAAGGTACAGACATGCAAACTGCACAGACCATTTCATCCTAAACAAAACCCAGGACTTTCTCAATGCTGCCCCTCAAGTGAACATAATGCTGTAGAAAATGGACATAGTACCAGCAGCATCATTAGTGAGCAGTTGATTAGGAATTTATTGATTTTTTTTTAAGATTTTGTTGATTAGTTGATTATTCTAATACCTGATAGGGTCTCCATTTGCTTTCAATACAGATTCAGCTCTTTGTGGCATGGATTCCAGAAGATGTAAACATTCCTTTTGATTGCATCACACAATTCTATTGGATTAAGCATTAATTAATTAAGCATGGCATTAATTGCCATGACCATGAAACAGTTTGAAACAAAAAACATTCCCCCAGACCATTGTACTACCTCCAACAGCCTGGACTGCTGGGTCCATGAATTCAGGCTGATGGTGCCAAATCCAAGAAGATCCAGATTTGGTGACATTTTTCCAGTCTCCAGCTGTCCAGTTATGGTGAAGCTGTGTACACTTCATAGTCAGCTTTATGTGCTAAGCTGACAAAATTGGAAACTGTCATGTGTTCTTCTGCTGTAGCTCATTTGCCTCAAGGTTCAATGCATTATATATTTTGTGAGGCTTTTCTATTCTAAACAGTTGTACAGACTGTTTATATAAGTTCCCATAGCTTTTCTGTCAGCTTGAACCAGTCTCTGTAGAACTTCTGTTCACACCAAATTACCATATGGTTGATGTGATCCTTACCTGAAGCTGTCTCTGCATGATTTTATGCATTAGACAGGGTGGACAGGGGCACCTAACAAAGCGCTCACTGAGTGTATATACAGAGCATAGTAGCATGTCAGCAACTAATAATTATTAAAGTAATAGCACTGAGTAGCAAGCTCTGGAATGTCATCATAGCTCACATTATTCCATACTCACTGATACAATCCCCAATATCAGTACATTTGATACTATTATAGCCATATGTAGATGGTTATACCAGGATTTCAAATTCTTACCTTTCCACAGGCTCTGCAATGGTGTCGCCTCCTTGTAAAGGAGAATATGGAGCCACATTTCATACATACAGGAGCCTGAGAATCAGGGACCCACTGAGGAGCTGTAGAGCCCAGGGAACTGCAACGCTGCACAAGGAGAGAACCCAAGGATCCCCTCCTGACTTCAGAGGGTCCACTGTCAGAAGTGCTCACGTTCACGCTACCTCTGCGACCCGACGAAGATTCATATCGGACCGCAGAATCCAGAGTGGGAGTCAATGGATATTCTGGTTCAGCTCTGTCACCAGGGGTCAGAGCTGTGGGTGTGGATGGTGAACTCCACATCGTGACCTCCTGCTCTTCTTGCTCGCCATCAGCCAGCTCCTTCTCCTCCACAACCGAGTCCTCTTTAAGCCCTGGCATCAGGCAGCTGTCCTCAAGAAGGGCCTCCCTGGAGTCGTTTAGAGTGGAGTAACCCAAGCGCCTCTCACTCCACACAGAAAGAGTGGCACTCACTGCTTGCCTCATTCTCTCAGAGTTAACTGAGCTTTGAGAAGTCGCTCAGCATTGCTTCAGGTCTGTGTTGCGTCACGCTGAAACAACCCTGATCTGACGCTCTTTTGTAACAGTGAGTCAGACGCAGCTCGCTCCGAGTCTGACGAATGTCTCATCACAGCATCCCCTCCAGTGTAGATGAGCACTGAGCAAGGACGCATACTGGAAAAAAACAGATTGCTCATCACCATCACTCTGCAACATTTCATGCAAAGAAGTGAAATCAGAGCAAGTCTGATTCTCAGTCGGTTCTCCCGTACAGTAGATGCTCAGTTTGCTGGATTAAGAAAACTTACACGGATTTCAGTACTTGATATGAAACATACATTCAATATAGCCTTCTATTGATTATTCAGACAAGACATTCAGAGAAGAAAAAGATTCGCCCTAGTGACAGTCAAACCAATCTGGCAACCCTACATCAGTTACGTCTCTGCCATGCGGCTCTGAAGGTGCTGAGTTGCGATTTACCTGAAAACCACCGTGATGTAACGCTCGTATTGGTACTGCTTAAACGTTTCATTTAGAAGTACGACAGATATTGGTTCTAATTCTAGTAACCAAAAGAAGAGCTGTAAAAGAAATCGATTAGAAGTCGACAGCATCCAATTCCAGCGTCCACGCTAAGCCACTGACCGCCCATGGCAGTATTATACGGTCACTATATTTCATGCTCTGTACACATCTACATGTCTGTATAAAATACTCATTAGCCGCAGCTTGGCATGCCACGTCCTCAGAGGTTTGAGCCGCCTCGCAGGTTAACCTTCAACTGCAAAGCGCCTTCTGGTTTACCAATATTAAACTTCCTAACCTAAAACCGAGACAATCTGCATCATTTACATAAGAGCTGCGCTTAGTGTCTGCAGCAATGCGACAGTCGCACGTCCCGTACCATCGAAATCAGAGCCAGTAAAGAGATGACATTAATTGCTTGGACGCGGAGGTAAAACGTTGACCTTGGGTTTAGCAGCGGTACAAAGATTGAGAAACGATCAGTTCACGATAAGCTTGAACACTGACCTGTATCAATGCGCATCATCAAAGCAGCTAAGCGTAAAGAAATCCATGGCAGCGCTCATTAGAGGGAGATGCGGGAGCGCTTTGCAGTAAATCTCCCATCACACACTCACTACTACTGCAGCAGTGCAGATTAAAAGAGATTCCAGCTTCTCGTTCTCATGCTACTACCACCACTTCTCTGAATGACAACGTGAACCTAAATCTGAACACGTACTGGCCAAATTGCATCTTTTAAGTTGTCGGTTATCAGGGGCGTTTCTAGACTACTTGCAGTACAGGGAACGCAGAATTTAAAGAGGCACAGCTGTTTCCCTTGACTTGCCAGTCTTATGGGCACCGATTGTACATAAAACTAAGCCTGTTTAATGTAGCACTAGTGATTTAGCACTACAGAGGGCATTACACATTACACAGAAACGAAATACAAATTCACAATACGTTTTTATTAAATGCATCTACTGATGCCTTATTTGCTTTGTTAGTCTAATATGTAGATACTTTTGGTAGGTTATACATCCAGTGGCTACCCAAAACTATAGCTATGATTTATCATTGCGCTGTCTTCAGCACTGTCCTATTGTTTTTTTATATATATAAAATGTGAAGACGCACCAAAAGAAACTGCATTAGCTGCTCAAGCTTTCAGAAAGATGCTGGGGCATTATGGGAAATGTAGCGACATGAATCTGAGTGGCTGTACTCAGTATCATGTAGTCCTGCTGGAACAGGTGGACACAGTGGGTCGTTCAACGTACATGTAGAAAAATTGAATGAATTACCACAATGTTCATTACCCAGTCTGGTGAGTCTTGAACATGAACTTGATAATGGAAATGTGTATTTATAGTGCATCAAGTACATTCAAAAAGACTTTGTCGGTTTTCTAAATGGAAGAACTTTTCACAGCCTACGCAAACCCCTCCTTGTAATGCATTTGATATATTTTTAAACATATTGGAAACTAGTTTGATCACCACTTTAATATCACAGATCCAGTTACAACATACATGTTCCCTGGTCTGGGCCACACTAGCTTATTCAATATAGAGCACTGCATGAGCAAAAGCTTGATGGGAAGCAATCAGGATTCCCCCAACTAGCCATTAGACAGTCAAAGCTGTTGCTTGTGATGCCCAAACCAGGCATCCAGGACCATGCAGTAGTGGCCTTATAGCATACATTTTAAGATCACTGCACCACCTACAAACCTGAGGACTTGATACATTTTGTGTTTGTTGCCTGCAGATGTAGTCAATCACTTTTCAGAGCTGAGGTGACCAATCCAAAGCAGAAGACTGAATTTGGCTGTTCTGTAGATATTTCACTCATTAATTAATGATAGTATTTTACCAGCTATACAGTCCAGCCTTTACAATGACAATTTACAAACAAAAAAATAAGACTTCGTTATGTTTTGCCTTGCTTATATGCAAGATTCATGTTGATTCACTACATCAGTTAGCTACTACATACAATATTAACAATTAACTGAATAGGAGGAAAAGGAAAGTTTAAAACCAATTCCTAGCCAGCATTTGAACCAGTACAGGTCCCGATACCCAGTGCATATACACCCCATGCTGATGTCAGGATCAGTCTTGTCTTAACACACACAATACACAAATCAAGTTATTTCAGTTCCTAAAGCGTACCTGAAAAGGGGGTTGTTTATATAGCGTTCTAGATGCACTAGAGAATTATAATAAGCATCAAAGCAGTAAATAATGTTAGCAATTTTAAGCAGGAGGACAGAAGCCAGACAAGATAACAGAGTGTCAAGTCCAAAACTCAAGCAGAATCCAGCATGTTATAAACATCACAACAATAAAAGGGTTTTGATATTTATTGTTTCATTGACAAAAATAATTAAAGACTAGCTTTCCATTACCACAACTATCATGATTCAGACAAATGTGGCATTAATACAGAACCAGAATTCCTAACATATCCGGCACCTCGCTTAAGAACAAGAGACTGGATGTTCAGGGTTATCTGGGCAAGAGTGCCAATTTAAAATACAGTCTATGGGTTTCTGGATAGTGTTGAGATGATGTGTCTTATCTAATTTAAAAATACTGCAACAGCCTCACTCCTGAAATGCAGTCCCAGGTACTGATGTGCAATCAGTTTGCCTCGTTCTTTGACGCTTCGTCAAAGTTCTCTACAAGATCTGTGGAGATAAAACAGAAGCGTCAGGTGTATTGAAATGTGTCTTGAAATGGTTCTGCACATTCAGACAAACGTTATTCCTACCTGGGACATCATCATCCTCTTCGTCAATATCCTCTGCTTTGGGGGCTTTGTTGTCAAGAACTATACATAAAGTACAACAGAGCTGTCAAACAAACCTAATAAAAACATAAGAAATGCATCCTGACCACTCAGCACCCACACTTACCTTGTCTGGGGAACTGCTCAGCAAGTTTCCGCAAACTTGTAAGGCTGTCTGCACCGAGCTGACTGAGGATGCCCGGGAGCATCTCCGTCAGCTGCTTGGTCTCTGCGTGGCCTGTAATAGCAAATGTGTTTGCAGACAGAGACGCCTGCACTTTGGGGTTGTTGAAATGGATCACCGTGCCATCATCCTTTATCATGTTCACCTAAAATCATAGGGGTTTGTTAGTTGCTTAGCATCATGTATGCATCTAAGGCTATACACTCTGTCAGGAGCATGTTTTTAAACGAGAGGAAGAAGCCAGAAAAATTCCACACAAATCCATAAATAAAACTGTACAAAAGTGAAAGCATTCCTCAATGATTAAAACAAAAAGAATTGGTGAGTGAATCACACGGTTGTAATGTTCTACCTCCTCAATGCCTGCGATGTTATTCACAGCGAGTTTCTTTAATGAACTCTGAAGTTTTTTGTCATCCGCTGTTGCTGTTCTGTGTACGACCTTCTTCTTTCTACGGGCTGTTCCCTGAAAAGAAAAAAAGGGTAACCGCATAAACAGTTGTAAAACTGATGGCTGTATTGATCAGCTAGTAAGAGAGTTGTGTAGTGGCTGCCATAATTACAACTACAAACACCAATCAATACAGTCTGCTGCTTACAGATACCAAGCTCAATTTTACCTTGCCTCCTATTCGGACTTGGGCTTGAAGTTTAGCCAGTTTTTCTTGATTCATGTTGTCTTCTAGAGAAACAAAGTAACATTGTTCTCTTTTCATTATGTAATGCAAATTCATACATTAGCATATATAAAAAAGTATGTATAGAAACAGATGGACTACTGTCTGTAAATGGTAGAACTACAATATCATAAATATAACATCTATATTGTAAGTGGAATTGATAACTGGCAGTGACAATGAAAAATAATTGCTGATCTTTACAAGCTTTCCTCCAAATAAATGATGGCGTTTTTAATGTCATTATGATAAAATCTTCATTGGTTCCTTATACATTCTCGAACACAGTATCTCGAATCCATGTCTTTACATAGCTTTGCTCCCTCTTACTTGGGTAATCTGCTTCAATTATACTCTCCAGGTCACCCTCTTCGCTCTTATGACTCTCAAAGCTGTGTACTGTTGGTCAGATAGGGCCTTTAATGTTGCTGGGCCAAAGTTATGGAACAGTCCGATTTTAGTTGCATGCTTGTCTGTCTATGGTCATGCTCAAAGCGGTTTAAAAACATTTGTTGTAAATTCATTTTATCCTTTTTATCCCTTTGATTTTCAAATCTGGAAAAGCACATCAATAAAATGTTATTATTAAACCGGAAGAAATGTGCTAATGCAGAAAAGAAAATGGAGCTATAGCTTTTAAACCATGTGTAAACACCTACACGAGGTAACACCTAACCCTTTATTTCAAGCACTTAACCGAAGAAGTAGTAACTCCCTCCATCGTTTGGACATTAAGAGACGATTTCCTTCCAAGGGCCTCCCACTGAGGACTCATTTTACAATCTACTTTGATATAATTTAGTTTATTTTTTTCACTACTAATTTAAAGTTGTATTATTGGTTTATTATTTCATTTAAATTGTTATTTACCTATTATTTAATATATATAAGTATGTATTTAATTAACATTAAGGCCACCCATGGAGGATGGGTCCCCTGTTGAGTCTTGGTCTTCCAAAAGGTTTCTTCCTTCTACTTTGAGGGAGTTTTGCCCTCCCACGCCCTAGGCTTGCTCAACTTGGGATTGACCTTTTAAGATAAAATAATATAATATTGTAAAGCTGCTTTTAGACAATACTCCACTGTAAAAAGAGCTATATAAATAAATTTGAATTGAAATTAAAAAAAAACTGCACACAATGAAATATCACCATTCATCAACAAACCATTCCATTTCATTTCAATACAAGAGAAATACAATTTTTTTTTTGCTTGTCTGTAGTCCTCTAGATAGGCAGGTCTGCAATATGTAGCACGAAGCAAGAAATAATAGCTAATAAATATTATGGACAATTATTTATAGACTACTTTCTTTGTATTTCATATTCAGTTTACATTTTCAGGTACAATCCCGTTTTCACACATAAGTGAATCTTAAGTTTGTTGAACAAAAATACAGAACATGCCACAACTTTAGACTGAGGTACTATATGGCAACGGGATTCATAGCCATGTTATTCTGGGTGCCAATTTACAACACTGATAAAAAGCTGAGCACCAAATGATGCAACTTGATCTGACCGGTCACACTAAGTAACGTCTCAATACCCATTTCTGATGATGTCTGAAGCCACATACAAATGAGATTTGGACCCAGTTGGAAAATAACAGCATGTTTCTTTTTCCCCCACTGCACATGCTACATAAATTCTCACAGCACATTTGACCAAAAGTTTGAAAAATATTACAATTGGGAATGACAACACAGCCACTTGTTTCTAACATATAAACTAAAACATAACTAATGCTTCAATACTGGCAAAATGGTATTGGTAGATATAACAAGTACAATGTATAACATATATACATATACACACACATCTATATATCTATATACACACACACACACACACACACACACACACACACACACACACACACACACACACACACACACACACAACAGGTATGTAAACTGTCCATCAGTAATGCACATTGGCTTTGAAGAATTCTAGCCCATTCCTCTGTACAGGGCAACTGTACACTTTAGTTCCTCCCCAAACAAATCTGCATTACTCACAGTAATTAGGGGATAATTAATTATGAGATATTTCATTCTGCAACACCATACTTGGCCATTCTAAAACATGTTTGTTCTTCTTTATCCATTTTTTTTGCTGCATGACCAACATTCTCTTGGGGCGTATTTTCACGGACAGATGTCCTGACATTTTAGAATGAAGACTTTCATTAATGATGGCAAGCTTTACTGGTCCAGTTGGAACAAAACTATGAAATACTACCACCACCATGTTTCACTGTTGACTTCAGATTCTTATGCTGGATTGCCGCATTTTCCTTTCTTCATATATAAGACTTCTCATTAGAACCAAAATGTTCCGTATTTGTCTCACTGGTCCGCAAGATTTGTAAAATGTTGCAACAAAATCAGCCTCTTAGTTCCAGTAAAAGGAACTCTTAGTGCTTCAGCAACCAAAAGATGTAACGCTCCCAGCTTTGTTTAAATAGCAGAGGGTGTTATGAAGGATATGTGGACCAATTGAGAGGATTCTATTTGCCGGCAGTGTGGGGTTTGCCTGGGTCGTGTGAGAGCATGAGAACATTTGGGATCAAAATCTGACTTTAATTGAATTTCATTGACAAATTAATTACATTTTTTTTATTTAACACTAACAGCGTTTCTTTTTATAACAGCACTACTTAGCAATAATATGACTACTTGATACGGTGGTGTTTATTGCCATGGTAACCTGTAGGTCCTTTTTGTGCCAAGAAGTGACAATGGAGAGTTTATGATGTCATTTTAAGCTTTCTAGTCTGATTAGGGCTTTGGCTTTGCCCGAAGGTCTATATGAGCGTTTTCAGGCCTGCAGTTAACAGAAAGTTAAGAAAGGTCTTTATCTTTGAGGGGGCTAAGGGTTCTCCCACTGTCTCCAGCATTCTAAGCTCCTGTCACTCAGGAGCATTCAGCATGCTGCACAATCACACAACACAAATGTCATTAAAATGCTTTAATTACTCTTCCATTTCCTATTCCTGGTTAATCCAGTTCAGGGTGGGGGGGCTTGGGCCTTGGTGCATCACAGGGCTCGTGCATACAGTGACTCGCAACCCAATACTTTGTAGATGCAGGTCTTTGAAACGTGACCAAAGCCAAGATCAAACATAGTCTTTACCGCTGAGATTTTCCATGGAGAGTCTTACCTTAAACACAAACATCTCCCCCCTCAGCACTGCAATTGTGTTAAAATCTCCATCACAGATGTCAGGGGCATCATGTCCGGGGTGACGGGTAGGTTGGGGGTCTGCTGGAGGAACCCAAGGCTTGGTGGGTTTCTCTGGTGGTCTTGTAGCTCTCACAGGGGGTTTGGTGGCTTTCACAGGGGGTTTGGTGGCTTTCACAGGGGGTTTGGTGGCTTTCACAGGGGGTTCGGTGGACCTCTCAGGGGGTCTGGTGGATCTCAATGTGGTGGTAGGCATGGGCTCAGGCTCAGTCGTGGTAGAGTACAGAGCTGTCGTGGTCGAGAATGACTCGATCTCCGGGACTCCTGTTAACACACATGATACATAGCATGTTCCATATAACACCTGCATAGTCTAATACACATCCATCCCAGATAGCCCTGCAAGCACAAACAGTGTAACTGAAACGAACTGGCACCTAAACTTTTTCCATCCAGCATCAGTTGTGGCAGGAAGCCTGAGAGGTTTGCTGGCTCAGAGAGGTAACGTAGGGTGCTTGGTTTAGCAGTGATGGAGAAAACAGACCCACACTAACAGGCAAAAACTGGAGGAAATCAGGGTTTGGTTATTGCCCGTGCCTCTCAGCAGGACCTTCAGATTGCTGACACACACAGTGCATGAGTAATGAATAAAATGTCTGGAATGATTTAGGCAATCAAGGAAATACTGTAATAAGAAAACTCACAGCTAATCTCTTGTCAAATACTGTTCGTCTGTATCTGATATTATTTCTAATGAGGAAATCCCTCTCTCGTTCCAGTATGATTGACACCTCTCTGTTTCAATCATACTGGCATAATATGGTGACGCAGGGGATTTCCTGTTTGTGTTTTTGCTTCATAGCTCTAATAAGTTTTGTACATCATGCATAGGACCTTGTTTGGTCGCACACTCTCGCCGTCTCTTTGCCAATTCTTTTAACAGCTACGGTACACAATACAGTCATTATCTCTTAATTAACTTCTGATTAACACAATAGTAGAGTGAGTAAGAAGCCCTTTACAGCACTTTTCAGCTATGTTACTTTCCTATCTCCGTATGCTGAAGTAGAATTTTGGATAATGGAAAGTGGAACTCTACCATCTACAAAGCATCCCGAAGGCCACCTCACTGTGATTCATGTTAATTCACAATACTTACACAAAAAGTCTCTAAACACATCAACTGAGCTACAACAGTCTCTAGTCCAGATAAAGAAATGATGGACTCCCACGCCCTCCTCGAAGATGTGCAGAGATGATTGGTTGTTGAGGTAACCGCTCTCACTGGCTGCCTACATCCACAGCATCCGGAGTTAACTGACGGATTTTTATTTCTTACTATCATTTATTACAATTATAGGTTCAGACCAGACCTAGGTTTATAACGTAAACAAACTTTTAATCAAATGTTCGTTCAACGGCGCATACCTGTATACAGAATTTAAGCCCAACACAAAACGGTTTGAGTTTAGAACTTCAGTCTGGCTAAAGAAAAAGCAAGAATGCTAACATGGCTAAGTGACAATATTTTGGATTCAATTAAACAGACATGAAAAAGCACTTGATGTCTACAAACTAGGCTGTCATACTGGCCTTAGTACCCTATCATTTCACAGGAAAACCAGTGCATCTCAGCCTAAAGACAAAATGAGAACATTTCACTGGATTTAACAACAGCTTTGCATTATAAATACATAAATATAAAATATATAAATATAAATATATATATATATAGAGAGAGAGAGAGAGAGAGAGCGCAAAACTTATCCTGTGTTCTTACATGAGATCGGACTCAAACCAATGTGAAATGGGGTTCGAAACGATACGAGAGCACCCACCATAGATCTTCTGAATGCCACGGATGTCATCTTCGCCCAGAGAGAAGTTCTCTGTATCCATCCACTGGTAGAAGGGAGCCATGATGGCTGACGGGTCGTTGGAGTGCTCTAACCCTAGTGCGTGACCCAGCTCATGAACCGCAACCAAGAACAGATCAACACCTGGAGACACAGAACAACGTCAGGATCTCTATTTAAATCAGTAAATCAGGGAAAGTAAGAGAAACTAAATTGGAAAAAAGAATATTATTCTGAGATTCTGTGCTACCTGATCCTTCTGGTTGATTAAGAGTCCAGGGTTCGTCCATGTCAAAGTGCGTGTCCCCTCCCATGCCAGGGCCAGGATAGAAGGCATGAGCCAGAGATCCACCCTCGCCATCAAACAGAGAAGTGTCTCCGTGATATCCGGAGGCGAAGAGCAGGATAATATCCGGCCCGTCGCTACCATTTTTAATGTCGGAGTAAGGAACCTCCATGAAGCGCAGTGGCGTCACTTTTTCCCAAACTTTAAACGCCTTGCGGATAGTCTCATGGGTCAGATGCCGGCCGACACGGGGAGAGTGGTTCTGAATGCTGAGAAAGAACAAGACAAGTAGTCAGATCAGCACGTCTAGCACCAACAACCACACCACGCTTAAATCACCTTACTTCCCCATTCTGATGCTCGGTTTGAACTTCAGCAGGAAATGTTTGAGTGAAATTGAAATACATTTTTGAAGGATGCAAAACGCCCCCATACCCTATCTACTTAGATCACAACCTATCATTTGACATATGTGGAACAGGGGTACGCTGTTTAACTTAGCATTTTAGCCCTACGCTGCGAAGAAGAGTTCATGATGATAGCTTTCTCATAATATTTATACGCTGGAAACGTTTCCAGTTTAAACCACGACGGCACAGGTCATCTTGCTCGAATGCTTCAAATCTCCAGTATAATTTGGAGGAAGATTTTAAATAAACGTTTCCAGTGATCAAAGAGTCCGGAACGTTCCTGGAGGCAGCAAGATTCAGACAGTTTAGAATATTTTTTTTTTAAAAGAAACTTGCCTGCACTGCCTTCTAGTTCTTGCAGGTTTAAGGCATCCTTTTATTAGAATAACCATGCCCATTTTTAAGGGGGTTTAAGGTTCCCTTAAATCAGTATTTTTCAATTTTTTTACCTTAAGATTTTCTTTGTAAGTTCAGCAGCTGCTCTCTGAATTAAAGGAAGGCTTCACACAAAAATTACAGGGTCCCTTACTAAGCCGGAAAGATGAAAGGAAGAAGAACAAACATGGTTCCATTTACATAACTTACTGCTAAATTGCCCTAAATCCTAGTGCACACTACACTTTCAAAACAGTCTTGCGACGTACATTTCAAAATCTCAAGATCAGCTTTCTCAGAATCACAGGCTATTAAGGGTTCACACACCGTCTGATAGCGCACTGAATGCAAACGTCAGAACTGTACACTCCACTGCTCAAGGTATGCCTTAAGAACTGTATGCTCACTCAGCTCTCAAGCTGGCATGCCCACGTCCTTATGTTTTCTAGCAATTTCTACACTAGATAATTCATGCTTAAAATTGTGGCTGCCAAGCGCTTCTAGAATTATGCCTGTCATCCAAATGTACCTCGTTCAGGGAAATTATTCGGGTAATGAATCTCCACTATTCCCATCCCTACCTTCCTGTGTATTCAAAACCCCACCTATTTGTCAGCATAATATGTCAGCTCACGGACACTTAAGATGTCACCATTTTCTCTGTCACATATGAAATAAACAGTGTGTACTCTGCTTAAAGGTTAAGCGTTTAAATGGTGACGCTGCATTGCTTGTAATGGAAATTTACCTCACTCCCTCTTGGTTGTGTGCAGCCAGCGGGGTATGTGCTTACACTTTGGTTAAACAGGGTGACTGTTAATGTGTGCCTGTTCTGTACATGGTCGTGTATTTGAACAGGTTGGTGGTGGATTTGAAGACCAGGAAGTGAAAAAGAGTAATAAATATGTCAGTAACTGAAGAACCACAGTGCTCGTGGAGGGAGTGATATGTAGAACAGCTTAGGTTTTGGATACTGTATAGGTGGAAGTGTTACACTAGCGTTCTCAGAGGCACATCTGGCACGTCTACATCCTGTGTGCATTCGGTTTTCTTGTGAAAATACCCTTTATATTTACATTACAGTAGCAGAAATGTCCCTTTCGGTCGATGCCCTGTTACACAGAATGCAGTGTGGTTATCAAAAGGTGCATATTGATCATCATGTTACATTGCGAATCCAGCAAATGCAAGTAAAAGCCATGAATGCGTGTGTGACTAATGGATGATATTCTAATTCACGCAAAAAGTATCGTAATCGTATCTTGGCTGGATGACTACATTTGACTTTCACCGAACCACTCTAACTAAATTTGGTCTACATCTTCTCTGACTCACCTGTAAGTCAGCCTGTCTTTCTCCCAACTTTGGCCAGTCAGAGTAAAGCGCTTCCGTCTGACGCTTCCTTCACCAGACGCCTCATAGCGGTCCGGCACACCGCAGCGCGGACGTCTCATGGCCCTGGAAAACACAGGGGCGGTGTTCAGTGCTCGGGGCAGCAGCGACACAGGAATCATAATAATGTGTTGTATTTAGTATGGTGTACAGTTAATGGATATGATGCTCATGCTTCCATGCACGTGTTAATTGTTCCTGTTGTCTGCGGATCTCTGGTTAATTTGCTTTTCTCATCTCAGCAGAGGTACTGAAGGGTTTTGATTGATTTACCACCAAATAATATCTGCTCAGTCATGAACCTTGCCAGTTGGTGTAGACCTAGTAAGCTGGCCTATAAGTTGATGTAGGACTTTGCCATATGATCAAAATTTCCTATCCCGATAACGATACATATAACAATATAGCACATGTACTGTTAATTCAGTTAATGTTAATTTGTTAGTTCCTTATATGTTGAATTAAAATCATTTGACAAATTAAATTACATTTTTTCATCATGCATTATTTCTGAGAAACTGCAATTGTTAATTAAACATATAACAAAATATAAAATGGCAACATTTGCATGTAGAAGGTCCCAGGTTCAATCCCAAGGTGGAGCGGCCTGGGTCCTTTCTGTGTAGAGTCTCCATGTACGTGCGTCTTAGGTTAATAGGTGTCTTAAAATAGCCCTTAGTGTGTGAATGTGTGCGTGACAGTGTGTGTGTGTTTGTGCCCTACAACGGATTGGCACCCCGTCTGGGTTTGTTCCTGCCCTCGCGCCCAGAGTTGGACACCGGCTGGTCCATGGGCCCATGTGGATTAAGCGGAAGATAATGAATGAATAATGAATGAGCGTTTGCATGTTGAAGAGAAATGTTTTCTAGTCCAGTATCCCATTTTTTAAACATTTGACCGGTCGATTCCAGTTTTATTTCGAGGAATTAAGCATGACAGCAGAAAGAAACATTTTTGTTCAGCTTGAAATTGTACATATTCTAGCTGTCCTCACAAATTAAATGAATGAAAACAATACAAACGATTAATACACATTCGAAAATTGTATATTATTTCTAGGCTAGCCAACTTAATTATTTAAAAAAATGACAGGATCACAAATCAATATATTTCCCGATATAACAAAAGCATTCATCAACGATAGTCATCAGGTGTTGCTTTCAACTCCTGTACACAGATTAAGACAGTTTTTTTTTTAAATATTATGCTAGGTTGCTTAAATAAATAAAAAAACAGGGGATCTTTCAAAATGAAATATCCTATAATTAAATATAATTTTTTGTAAGCAGTGTAAATAATTCCTATAAACACTACAGAAGTAGTCGGGTTCAAATAACAGTTTATACGATTAAATGCTTTAATATGTGTAATATCAAACTAAATAAATTAATATAAAGTGATAGTAATAATGTAACTGTTGTATTTAGATTAAACAGAAGCGCTTTGGTTGAACCGCTCTCCTACCTGAAAGACGGTGACGTCACGGTACATAATCAGAACCTGTACATCACGTCATCAGTCGTTTACCGGCACCCGAACGAGACAGACGCTCTTCCAGCAGCTCCGCAACTTTAATCTGATTATTATAATTACCAGTATAAAACGATGGACTTTGTGGTTTCTTCGTTAGGTCATAGATGGAGGTCGGTGGTGGCAGTGAGTGGAATCACCGCTGCTGCTCTGACTTCTTGTTTTCTCCTCCGCAGGTGGCAGCAGAAACAGCTGCAGCTCTGGCCGAGTTTGAAGCGGCGGCAGCGGGGGCCACCCGTGCATAATGCCGCTGTCCAGACCAAGGGTCTGTACAAACAGTTTTAACCTCCTTCATCCATCCAGTGCCATAAAACAGCATTAAATACTAATAAACACCTGTCCCTCTATTCTACTGATACATTAAATACCGCTTTATACACTTTATAACAAACTTAGCTTGCTAACAGTTGCTAACGGGCTAAATTAGCCAAAAGTCACCATAGCAACTAGGATGAGGGCTCCGAAACGCACCCGTTTTCCGCATCAATAAACACCCGTATTAAGGCAATTCCCGTAAATTAAGATTCACTTATTGTGTATATGGATATAATTTTGTCAGTTTCAGGGCTTCATGCTGATATAAGAAGGAAATAGTGAGGTAAATATATTGTTATTTCTTCAACTGCAGTATTCGCCTATGAACATGTGATAGAGGTTTACATAATAAAACCAAAATGCTATTTGAAAGGTACAGCAAAACATGTAGAAACCATTACAGGTCTGGTGTTAAATACAGTTTTGTAAAGACCTGATAATATAAATTAAAGAATGAAATACAGTATAAATGCAGCATCATTAATCCTAATGATTATTTCATGCTTCCTTTTGGTTACAGAAGTTCAGGAGCTACCAGCAGCCACTGACATCCAGCTTGAGGTACATTCAGATGAATTTATTTATTGTTCAGAAATCAATCAGGAAGCAGAAACTGTTTTTCATGTCATTTCTTTCTTCACAGGATGAATTATTGGATTTTGGACCTCTGATCCTATTCAGAGTAAGATTCACCTTAATTAGAACAAGACTGTCTGTTTAGTTCCTACAAACTTCAGAAAGTCTTCCTTATAAGCTTTGTTTGATCTTTGTTCTGATCTAGCTGGAGTTCCTCCAGGATGTCCAGCGTGCTTACAGGACATTTGAGCACTCCTGGGTTCAGTGTTTTTCTAACACACTGAAGGTTTTTGATCTTTTTTGATGAATCCGTTCTCGTATCTCATCTCTGTTATCTTCTTTCTTTCTACAACATTGTAGTTGATGTTTTTCCTGGTTATTTGTAGTTGGTGAAGGTGAGCCTCCAGCACAAGGCCATCTACAACGGACTGGAGACAGAGCATTGGTGGCAGCTCGCCAATGAATTTTACGACCTGCACCCTGAGGTAAAGGGAAGCATAAATAATCTTTCTAGAAGTTTGAACAACCGAAAAATCTAAATCCTCCTGTTTTTTACGGTTAATATTTTACTCCATCCTGTTTCTCTTGCAGCTTCCTCCACAGTATTTTGCCAGCGTTAAGGCCGTGGCCTGCATCAAGGTAAAACCGATACCAGTCTGGATTTGGCAGAACCAGAAGATTGTTAAATATTTGTAATATAAATCTCCCCCTGCTCTTTTAGAAAGTGGGACACCAGGTCTCAGAGGTGAACGTCCAGCTGAGCACCGAATCCTCCATCACCTCTCTGGTGCAGCTGAACTTCATGGACTACGTGGTATGACTTTATCCACACTTTACTTTTATTAAACTGCATTGATTGTCAAATATCAAGAACATTAAAGAAATCTTACTCTTAACTTGTGTTTTTCAGCAAACAAAGGTGACCAAGACCTTCAAGAGAGTGAGCATCAGAGAGGACGGGAGCTTTCGGACCTCTGAGTCCAGCGACACTCAGATCCTGGAGAATCCTCTGGTTCAGCCATCTGCCAAACGACCTGGCCCACCTCCTGGCTTCCACTGAGCTGCTCCAGATATCCTTTACCATGTTTCACTAGATTTGTTTCACTAATATTAAGTAGTTTAATAGATAAGGTAAGTTATTTATTGCTATTGTGTAATTTATATACTATGTTTTAATTGTTCTTTTGTCATTTATAGAGTAAGATAAGCTTTTATATTAATATTCTGTAGTTTATAGAATAAGATAAGCTTTTATATTGATATTCTGTAGTTTATAGAGTAAGATAAGCTTTTATATTGATATTTTGTAGTTTATAGAATAAGATAAGCTTTTATATTGATATTTTGTAGTTTATAGAGTAAGATAAGCTTTTATATTGATATTCTGTAGTTTATAGAATAAGATATGTTTTTATATTGATATTCTGTAGTTTATAGAATAAGATAAGCTTTTATATTAATATTCTGTAGTTTATAGAATAAGATATGTTTTTATATTAATATTCTGTAGTTTATAGAGTAAGATAAGCTTTTATATTTATATTTTGTAGTTTATAGAATAAGATAAGCTTTTATATTTAATATTCTGTAGTTTGAGTAGAATATGTAGTTGCTATAATATTTGGCGTTTGAATCCAGTTAATATTTGTTATCATCATCTATTAATTAGTTTTTATTAATAGATCTTCTGTTGAATTGACAGAATCAAAGCTATTCAGTATAATAGATATAAAATGATTGGTATAGATATAATACGGCATCTCTGTATTATCTAAATTACATAGACAGTTTTGTTTATAACATTTCAGCATCACCAACTTGAAACACCCACCCTCATCACATCCCATCCTGCCTTTATGATACTTCAACCTCTACAC
This sequence comes from Parotocinclus cabessadecuia, assembly GCA_036873895.1. NCBI lineage: Eukaryota > Metazoa > Chordata > Actinopteri > Siluriformes > Loricariidae > Parotocinclus > Parotocinclus cabessadecuia. The sequence goes on along the minus strand of JAYJMA010143091.1, from coordinate 6,835 downwards.
AACACCATGATAAAAAACATCAGCACTTGTACTCTTCTACATATTATTAAGGAAATAAACTGGGTTTCAAACGCCTGTCTGTCTCTGAGTGGTTTGTTTTATTCAGTTACTGGTTTTGGTTGAGTCATTTGAATAAATTACTGTGGCTTTGTAAGGGACTATTGCAATTGAGAAAGGTCTTTGAATGTTCATACACTGGAAATAAAAGTTGCACACATGCTTTTGAACTATGCTTTAGAGATCTTTTTATATATACACACTGCTCACAAAAATGAGAGGACGCTTCAAAATAAAACATCCCATAATGAAATTTCCCCCCAATTTATATGGGCTGTGTAGAATTATTGTATCAGTCACTTTTAATATGACAATCGAAGGCTCCGAACAAGAGCTGAGTTTGGAATGAAAGTTACTAAGAGCACTGTGCTATTTTGTGTGGTTGTGTTTGTGCTGCTGTTGCATGCTGTTTAAGTGAAATGTGACTGGCACAGAACTGGTTATATGATGACCCCAGCACCTGTTATAGCTTATCATGGCAGAAATCAGCTCATCCATTGGTGCATCTCTAACACGCGATTGTTACGATTGTGGTTAAAGAGGTTAGTTGCGTGGCGTACACGATTCAGATCCGTCAGACTTTTCATATCCAAACCATTTCCAAATGTTTTACAAACACAAAGTACACCTTTCTGTGCTACAGTCAAACAGAAAGACTGGTGTACGGTGAGCATTTTGCAACACAACGAAACAGATGAGTGTGCAATATACTGAGCACAAAAACTGGAGGATATTTATTTAAAAATTAAAAATCCCCTAATTTTTGTGAGCAGTATATTAAACGATAGATGTTTTTCTCTTGTCACGCTTTGTACAGGGTCATATCGCCCTATGCCTATGGCTTAAAAGACAACTTTAAAAAAAAAACTCGTGCTTCTCCCTGTTCATTCATCACAACTAGACACGCATTTAAGAAAAAAAAAAATCAATTTACCAACCCCACCCACAAATTTCAGTTCAAATGAGCATTTACTTCAGAGTGGTGGCGTCCACATGGCCGGTGACCTCCAGGCCGTAGAAGCGCTGCATGTCTTTGATGGCGGTGGATAGAATCTGTGCCGACTGCATGGTGGACATCTGCCTGCTAGCTTGAGAAAGGTATCCATAGTTTCTCAGCCATGTCTACAGAAGCAGGTTTGAGAAAATAGAGATTACACAAAGAGAAGACAGAGATGTAGAAGAAACATGGATGCTAAAATGCTGCTAAACCGAAGGCACAATGTTATGGGATTGCGCTCCTTCTTGCAGGTAACTTGTAAGAGCACTGGACACCACCGTTGGTCTGATGCATGGGAGAAAGCACTTCAGTTGCAGAATTATTTTCACTCTTGTTGAAAGACCATATGCACAATTTGGAACAGGGCTGTAATGAACCTGCCCAAAAATGGACTTGGTGGAAATACGTTCTCTAATACACTGACTGATCTAGAATTCTAGTCACTTCACCTATTTCAGGTTGTTTTCACGCTTGCCAGGTTTGGTTTTGATTAAAGTGAGCGCCGTGTGCGACTGCTGCGCCAGTTTGTTTGTTTAGTTGGTTTATTTAACATTGCTATCAGCTTCAATGGCCACTTCAGCGACAAACACAAGGTTACAGCAAGACTAGTCATATATACACACTCAGGTTGGGCCAATTTAACAGAATCAATTAACCCAACACCCGTGTCTTTGAGCTGTTGGAGGAAAAGTACCTGGAGTAAACTCATGTGAACATGGAAAAGGCCAGGCGGCTCATGGGAATGAACCCAGGACCTTCTTGTTGTGAGGCGACCGAGCAACCCAGCGAATCACTAAGAGGATCGAGACTGCACGAGACAAACTCTGGTGCAGTTCAACTGAAGTGTGAAAAATCTGTCTTGCAGATGTCTGTCATTCCTGTGCATAAACTAATGATTCATGTGCCCATTGCTTTTTGGCTCAGGTTTGGACTACAGACTGTTCTAACTTGGTTGATGTGCTTAGAGACTTTTTTTTGCACTTTTTATATACTCATTGTACACATTATTACTCATGTTTGCGTTAATGAATTCCCACTACTTATTTGTAACAAGCTGTAAAAGGCATTACTAAGTATATGTGTCTGTCCTATTATAAGTAGTACTCCTCTCTTTATACCTCCACTACTTGTTTATTCTCTTTCATCTACAACTATTTAAACCGGTTTGCATTCACTGGGTTTTGTATGTAGCATCCTTTATATTATATAATTATTGTGAATTTCTGAAAATTAGTAATGCAATGACATTTGAGAGCCTGTGTAGATGGCAGGGTTCCTCTATGGTATTAGTTGGTAGGTCATTTTGGGAGTTTTTTTGGCCATTTAGTCCATTCGGGTCAACAATTGGGCTCAGTCGATCGCTGGGTACAGCAAGAGTCACTTATTCAAGTCCTCCCCCCTTAAACATGCCCATTTCCATGTCTGATCCAGGTTTAGCTACCCCAGCATATCACGCATACATTTTAAGCCCATTTCATAATGAAAGCTATAAAAGCTACCCTTCTGTTGTTATCTATCTAGTGTAACGTCCAAAACTAGTCAGTAATCATGTGTTAAGGATTAGAGCTGATGATGTGTCACACACAGCTGATGACATCATCCAGTACTTCGTCAGCCCGACTGCCTTGATGATTTATGCATTTTATTGATGTACTGCGTACACAACTGCTAAGGTATGGCTTGTGTTTGTGCCGTTTATATTCTCTTGTTTATTTAAGCTTGGTTAACAATGTTGGTTGGTTTGGAATTTCTGCTTTATATTTAGTGGAGGTCAAAAATCTGTGAGCACTAGTGAAAGTGCTTATTTGGATCCTTGTGGAAAGTTCATACTGCAGCAGGATAATGACCCAAAACCCACCTCAAAGCTTTGCAACTACTTGAAGATCAAAGAGTCTTGACTGTCATGGACTTTTCTCCACCGTCACCCGACTTATGGAGTATATGTTAGCATGAGGGCATGCTGTCATTAGTGCAAATAGGGAAACATAACAAATATCATATTTACAGCACCATTCAAAAGTAAAAGAAAAGAAAAATAAAAAGTGCCATTAGACAATATTGTCAAGACCTGGATCCAATCATTTTTAATTTGGATTTGTTAGTATATAATACTCTTCTCCGCAGATCTTCATTGCAAACTTTGGGTGCTTTTCATCCCATTCCCCTTACAAGAAATTGTTTCTTGACTGCTGCACTTCCAAAAAGAAGATTCCTGATTAAGCTTCTTGAAGAGTCGAATTGGATTTAGGGCTGTGCTAAAAACAAACCAAAAAAAAATCGATACAGATTGAGAGTCAGTTATGGAAAGAGTTTGATTTAAGGTTAAAATGAGGTATTTCAGGACAATAATGCTATCACAATAATTGCTGGGGGAAGTGTGGTATGGGCGGTGACTGTCTGAAAATTCAGCCATACTGGAAAGATGTTAAAGTGGAGAAAATCCTGGAGCGTCACATTCCTATCTAACCTATTGTTCCTATTAGAAATATTACCTGATAGCATGTTTACCACTGATCAGACTTATATAATGCATTTTGTTGATGGCTGCGAGAAAAATGATTACTATCAACTGGAGGGTGGCACGGTGGGTTGTGTGGCCTGGGTCCTCCCTGTGTCTGCGTGGGTTACTCTGGGTACTCCGGTTTCCTCCCACAGTCCAAATCCATGCGTGTTAGGTTGACTTATTACTCTAAATTGGCACTGACTGGTGTATATAACTAGTTCTGACATAGCCTTGTGTGTGGATACAACCTTGTGTGTGTGTTGCTGAACTGGATGATGAACTGGATGAACCCTGACCCCACAATTGGTCAGTGGTTACAAAAAGTTTTATATTTTTAAAGAGTTTTATATTACAGAACACATGACTGTGTGGCTACATCTAAAATTAACGCTTTAAAAGAAGATGGACATCTGTTATTACCTCTTAGCTAGATTGTTCACTATCTATAGTTGGATTTATTTCTATTAAGTATACCCATGTATACGTAGGTATTCCTGTGTGAATGATTAGACTGAATGTAGGACAGATGTACACTGCTTAGGGGATGTTTCATTCTGCTGCCATATTCAAATTTGGATTTGTCGCTATATAATACTCTTCTCCGCTGATCTTTGTTGCAAACTTTGAGAGGTTTAGATATTTTAGCCTTTTCAACCCACTCTTCTTCCAAAAAGTGGTTTCTTGGTTGCTAGTCTTCCAAAAAAAACATTCCTGATTAAGCCTTTTCAGACTGTTGAAGACTCAACTTAGAATTATGGCTGTGCTAAAAAAATATCAATACAGATTGGGAGGCAGGTATGGACAGAGTTTGAGTGGAATGTTAAAATGAAATATCCCCTAATTTTTGTGAGCGGTGTAATTATATATGATCACTATTCCATTGCTAAAACGATGAGTGCATTCACGTGTACTTAATCATCTGATCTAGAAATCAAACTAACAAATCCAATAAAGAAAGCTAGATTATAACACAGTAATCAGATTTCTCAGGTCACGTATTCACATACTCCAATTTCAATTATCTCAGTCTACTGATCTTTGCAGAGCTGGCTAGAGTTTTCATGGTTGCCAGGTCCACTTCATCTAAGAGACTTTGCTTCTTTTGGGCTTGTTTCTAGAGACCTGGTTGCTTGTTTCTCTCGCACGACATGCCGGACTTAACTGCAACACCTATTAAACGGCAGATATTAACAGACATTTTTGGGGAAACTCTGAAATGCAGCATATGCTCAGTGAAATTAAGAATTGTGTTTTTTATTTAGGTTTAAAGTTTTAAGTTTGTCACATCCTTCTGTGAGATTACTGGCTGGCTGCAAAACAGAAATCTGATTACTGCCCAAGTCATGAAAATGCAGAGCTTTCCAATTATCCGATTATCCAAGTGAATCCTGAAATCATTGACCGGATTACTGAGAATCCCTGATGTTCTGCAGATATCAGATTACTAAATGCATGCAAATGCACTCACTGATATAGCCAATCTAATGGTGGCCTAAGACTTTTGCACAGTACTGTATGGAACTTTTATTTTTTTTATTGTTCACCGATTCGTTTGTCCACTCGCATTATTACGCAGATTATATGATTGTCATTGCTAATCATTTCAATGTAATCTGAATTAAAGAAAAATGCACAATAGAAGCATTTTTCTCTGCCGCTCTCATACTTTTGGCTCTGACTGTAAGCTGTACTAAAGCCATTTTCCTATCAGTGCTCTGTATGCTGCACCCGGTGAACCTCTAAGCCCCTCCAATGACAGAATAGTGAACTCAACTGGAGCTCTCGCAATATTTACAAACAACCTCAGGGAACCCCAAAGGAGTGACAAAACCAGTCCTAAAATACTTCCAACTATCCCCCAGCTGCGATGTGAGCATCTGTCTGAAATATATCAACAAGTGCTGTTGCAAATGTGACTCCGTTTACACACACAGTTCTTTAAAGTCAAACGCATGTGATTTGGAATGCGCTATTCGACTCGTGATTGATTTTTCCTGGCTCGAGCGCGTGCCTGTGTGTACAAAAGAAAAACAGCTGTATTCAAATTCGCCGGGACATGAGAGAGTGATCGGGTTGTGCAAACACGGACGTGGATTAAATTCCAGCATGCGATACACAGCATTTGAGGTGACTTGAGTTATTCGTACATGACAAAGCCAATACAACAAGAATTCATTAGAGCAGGACGAAATAGTGCAGAGTGATATCTGAGGACAATGTCTTAACACCACAGCTTTCATATTGTTGAGTTCATACCGGTAAGGAGATGGCTGCATCATTCTGACATTTTGGTCTTGGAAGCCGTGATATTTTGGTTGTGCTGGATGTTTAATTTCTGGATACTTTATTATTCCTTATTAAATAAATATGGCTCTGCCAATATCACAACGCAAGTCACGTGGTTTTGGAACCCTGCAGGTGACTGGTGAACTCTTCACGGTGGTATAGTCCCAGAACAGGACTGTGTTGGCCTAGCGGTTAAGATACTGGACTATTTACCGGAAGGTCCACTGTTCAAATCCCATCTCTGCCACAGTTGGGTCCCTGAGCAAGGCCCGTATCCCACTTGTGTTGTAAGACCGTATTGATTGTAAGTCACTCTGGATAAGGGCGTCTGCTAAATGATGCAAATGTAAATACGCTGGAGCAGAGTACTGGACAGAATTTCTATTGATCTGCATTGGTTTATAAGAGTGTGTGATTTTTCTGATGGGACACAGATCCTCCAAATGAAAACGGAGCACACAAGCCTTCTGACCTGACCTAACACACGACACTTTAGACTTTAGACTTTAGTAAACATCATGTTTAAGTACTGAAATGACTAAAAATCTTTCATTTAATGTGCCATCCCATTTTGTTTTTGCCCTCCAGTCCAGTTGCCCTCCCAATTTTTGTCTCCAGTTATACCCCTGCTTTTCTGCGGTCACTCTACTAGAGGTAATATACACTCACCGGATCACTTTATTGGTTACACCTTCTTGTATCTACTCGTTGTCCACTTTCTCAACTCATCTACAGACTGTAGTCCAAATGGTTCTCTACATACATTCACATTATTTAGCAGACGCCCTTATCCAGAGCGACTTACAACTGATACAGTTTTTACAATTCAAGCAATGGTGGGTTAAGGACCTTGCTCAAGGACCCAACTGTGGCAGCTTGGCAGAGGTGGGATTTGACCCTTCTCGTCCATAGTCCAGTACCTTATCTACTAGGCTACCGCAGCAACAACAGATGAGCTGCTGTCTCTAACTTTACATTTATGGACCAGTATA
>JAYJMA010143074.1:0-14972 GCA_036873895.1 Parotocinclus cabessadecuia | reverse complement strand
TTTCATTCAACAACAAATCCTTCTTTGGGAGTTTTTATCTTTTCGAGGAGTGCACTCTAGATCTAGGTGAGTATAGGTTAGATCCAAATAAACACAAAAATAGTCACCCACAGAATCAAGGTTGGCATGACCGTTGTGGTCCCTTAAGCTAAACCTCATTAAAGACCTGTGGTGAAGAGATTCCATTAGAAACGACCCAGAACCCTGAAGGATCTGGAGAGACTTTGTATTGACGAGTGACTCCCAGTGCTATCTGTGCATTTCCCAGCCTCATCAAGCATTAAGATGGTTTAAGAAAGTTGCACAAAGAACCAAGTGCAAAAGTGCCAGTTGTATAACATTTTTAGCATTTTCTTAAAACAAACGTACTTCAATAATAGGACACAAGTTGTTCATTAAATATCCTCCGGTCATAACTTTTTATCCATATTGAACAAGCGTGTCAATAAATAAACTATAGAACTGACTGTGTTAATAGGGCTTCATAACTTTAGGGCACAATGTAGTGCTGGGCGGTATACCAGTTTTAATTACCTATATGGTATGAGATTTTCATACGGTGGCATACGTGACCATAGCAGAAGCAACAGTTGTCATGCTTCAATAAGCAGCAAATTATATAATAATAATAATTTAATATAATAATAGTGTACCTAGCATTATTCGGTCGCTATGGTAGGTTACAGAGCAGAAAGCAGAGACGGAGGATAAAGAAAGTATTCAAGAAAGAAGTCGTGTCTGAAGACTGAAAATTTTTGAAGTTTAGAAAATGCTGAGCAGCTGTTGGTAACACACGACAACACACATAACGTGTTAGAATACCGAGGTTGCATGGGATTGAGTGGGGGCTTTTTAAATGTACAAAAAACTGACCTAACAGATTATCCGCTTTCCCAATGTCCCCCTTATTTCTGTCCGTCACTTTTTTTTTTGTTTTTTTTCTTTAAAGAGCCTAGAAGCATACTAGTGCGTATTATCCAATCATTACACCATTATAAGATAGGTCATGCACATCAAATCCTTAACTGTCAGCGACAACTTGTGTCATCGTGCGGCAAAATGCCAGATAAAGCCAAATAAAGTTGTTTGATTACGCAAATGAGATGCAAACTTGGTTTAATAGTACGTGATATGTTCATGGGGTGAACAGAATCATGTTAAATTGGACGAGAGTGCCCCTGCATTGACTGTTCAGTAGGGTGTACGGTCACCCAAGACTGCCAAAACACAAAGCGATGGGCCATGGACAGGATCGGATTGTGCAACAGTTCTTGTCTGATCCTCTTCCTATTCATTTTGAAATTTCCCCATGTTTTTGTAAGCATTGCAGAAAGCAAAACATCAAAAATATCAATGTTTCACCGGTCTGGTTTCTGCACTCATAAGGTCTATAACATGCAGTATATCACCAGAAGTGTTATTTTATATTCACCAGTGTCTTTCAGTAAGTGATCCAAATATCTGGCTACATTTCACTGCAGTTTTCTACGTCGGTATTGATGCCTGAAATTAGAGCTCTATTCTCAGAAGACTGAGAAGAATGTTCAGTATGTGGTGTTAAAACGAGGGCATACCTGAGCATAGCACGCCTCTTCAATTGCTAACCCTGTCGTTAAATCCACCTGAGGGGATAAAAAAAGAAACGTGAAACAGTAAGCACAAGACAAAGCTGAGAAACTGGTACTGCTCACTGAAACACACAGGCTTAACATGGCACGGTCTCTAGGGCTTGCCATGTCAGCTCCAATATGCTAATTTACTTATTTCAACACTGAACATCCGTTTAATAATGTGTTGTTACAGCAGCAATCAGAATCAGTCAGAATGTATGAAGCTCTAAAGCAGCAACTTATCAAAAGAAAAATGATTAAATACAGCTTTATAAAAATATTGGGGAGTCTGCGTCAATCACAAAAACGTGAGAAGGAACAAGATTCATATTCACGCGAGTGAAAATCCTCCTAAAGACAAGTGTCTTTTCTTAGTCTCTCGCTCAACACAGAACTGTAGTCCATTGTGGAAAATGAACATCACATTAGTGCCAGCTTACTCCTTTCTGATGCTTTACATCATTTTCACACACGTGCCGTTTATGCTGATGCATGGTGGCTTCATTAAAAAGAACCAGTTTAAAGTCACGTTCAAAAGTCACCCGGCTCCTGTCCTTTCTGTGCGTGTTTAATAAAACGTTCAGCAGATTTAGAAAAGTCTTTTCTCCTTCTGTGTAGGATTTCTTACAAGTACATTCCCGCCTCATCAGTCCACCACTTTGGAACACCGAATTTCAGTTCATTGCACATTTGGACGAGTACAAATGGTTAATCATTTTAAAAATCTTGCCTCCGTGTTACTTCTGTGGATTAAGCTACAGTTTCGACAGATGTTAAACATTTGAAACATTTGAACATGTACATTGCTTTAAATAAAAATGCCCTGGTGCGCTAGTGTTATAAAACACTGTGCAAGCAAAGCGCAAAACAATATTTCTTTTTACCTCAATTAGTTTTATGTAAAAACCCTTAAATCATGCCATTAATATTTTCATCATAAACAAAGATCCAAACCAGCAGACTGAGGCAGCTACATGGAAAATTGCGAGATAAACCACAACTACGCAGAGAGATTGTACTAGAATGTTAACAAAAAATGCTATGTACCTTGAGTAATTACAATTTAAACAAGTTATTTAAAATACTCATGTGAAAATGTCATGAATTCACCCTCGTACCTGATGCAGGCTGTACAATAAACGTGCAAGTCCTTCTCGTGAGAATAGAACAAATAGGTGACCCACTTTACTAAGTTAAAATGGCATTCATAGAAATATCTCTCTATTCAACCTCGCCACTAGACATATAACCTCATTTCAAGTGTTTAAAAAAAAAAAAAAAACGTGGCACAATGCTACAGACCGTTAACAAATACGTTTTTTTATTCGGGTCATGGCTAAATAAAATTGCCTGCAACGCACAAAAGATGTTCCGATTGCAAATAAACATATTGGCTATTCTTGATCTCTATATAAACGCATGACATAGAAATAAGTGTGTTGATGAAGTGTGACAACATGCCATCTATGTGCTCTTGTTCTCTCATTCTAAAAACTAGGGCACAAGTACCATTTCCAAATGTTGGTCTTGCACTCAAACACAACATTATTAGGGGCACCCTTTGCTCTCAGAACACACTCGTCCTAGCACGGGTTCAACTGAAATATTCTGGTCTTAGACATGTTAATACGGCTACAACATGGAATTGCTGCAGATTACAAGATCGTTTCTAATCTCCTGTTACAAATTCTTCAGCTGGATTCAGTTCTGGTGACTGTGGACCTGACCTGACCGGACCGGACCTGACCTGACCTGACCTGACGCACAATGAACTAAATGGCATAACGATGGAAATTAGAAAATGAAATGAAATTATCTACATGGTCAGCAAGAATATGTCGCAGAATTCAAATGATGCTCAACTGAGCTGCCCAATGAGCGAGAATGTTCCTCAATCGATCACCACTTTGACCTTTTTGACACACGACAGACTGAGATCATGAATTTGTTACTCTCCACACCTAATTCTGACCCTACCATCTGAAAACAAGAGCTTTTACACCAGGCAATGTTCGTTAAAACATTAACTACGATACATGGAAAAGAAAACCTATTAATATAATATATATATACTACTCACAGAAAGTATTTTTAAATAAAACATCCCATAATTTTGGTAAGCAATGTAGTTCTATCCTGCATTCTATGCAGTGATGCAGGCTAAGTGTATATACAGGGGTAAGTCAAAATACACAGGACAGCCTTTTAATTCGGAAACAAAAGGGAAAATTACTTTTCTGAATATCCCAGCATGCAATGGGGGAGAGGGCGCTCTCTGATCTTTTAGTCCATGTCCGAAACATGGTCACCGCACTGCACATTGTACGGGACGTTCGAAACTTTTGTTGTTTGTGACAGGTAACTCAAGATGGAATTGACGATTCTGATCGAGTCACCCATGTCTGGCAAAGGGTTTCTGCTAACAAGTCAATCTAAATGCAAACCAAAATGGGTCGGACTGTTTATTTATTAGTGTTTGTTATAACTTAGTGATTTTCTCTGTTTACTTTATGCATTTTTCAAATTTCAATCCAAACAAATTGAGGTCCTATCGCTCGTGTAGTGCAGAAAGACGCTGAACGAGGCTGCTGACTCATCCATGATGACGACAATATTTATACTACCTGCTTATTCCAGTTTCACATGACATGAAAAATCACCTGCTCTACTTACACATGGGCTCACGCGGACATTACTACATGACTTGGTACTAGGGTGCTGGCAGGAGAAAGCCTGGGTAATGTCTGGTACAAACGTTTCAGACGTTTATGTTCTCTGGGGAACGTGTGGAGAAGCTCTGGGTTACAGGGCACGCGTGAAAGGGGCTTAAGACTAAAAGAGAACAGTAACCAGTTTTAACTAACAACAATTTACACTCAACCAAATGAAGCTTTAAATGGTGTGATAGCTAATAATCACGAGCACTTATTAAATCATACCGATTAATCACTTAATGAATCACGCCATCTCTTAAATGCAAAATCAACTTAACACCATAACGTGGTGCTGAACATTTAGCAAAAAAAACGTGTTGTAAAAGCTTACCTCTATGCCCTGATTGATAGCCAGCTTGGCCATCCTGACCGCAACAGGTCCCTAAAAGAGCAAACACAGTGTGTCATCAGGAAAGTATGCAACTTTCCATCTAGAAATAAACATACCCTTATTACACCCAACAACCCAGATAATTGCTAGGTTACCTTAACTGGTAAAGTGCCGCCTTTGTGTCATTCATACAAGCATTCTTTTTGGTAATTTACTGGGTTGTGCCCATGCACACATGAAATACCTTTTAGACGTGATGCATAGCGCATCCCCCACACAAAGCATTTAGTTACAATTTCCTTTGAGTTTGTGAACGAGCCATATCTACCTAATGCTGCTCTGTCAGAGTGAGTCACTGTAATTGACACCACATTACAGGACTATTCCAGTTAGAGGAGAACACCAGTTAGATTTAGGACCAGCTTCTTTCATTCTGAATTCTATGAGAAAAGCTGTTATGTCTGTGCATAGGCATGTTTCTCCTGCAGACATATTACACAAGCTGTATTATTAACCTGACCTTGGCTCAGGGTCGTAATTCTGACAGGAAGCAGGAATTACTCACCTGTGGGTTGAACTCTCGGGCAAGTTCCAGAGCTCTCAGATAGGCTGCATCTCCACTATTGTTCTGCTCAACAGCATGGTTAACCAGTCCCAAGGTCTTCGCCTCAACACCATCGACCACCCGCGCAGCAAATATCAGCTCTTTAGCAAGGGACACACCTATAGTCCTCGGGAGACGCTGGGTTCCCCCTGAAAACAAACACACACAGACAAACAATGAATCTTCTGGCTGTGCCTGAATAAACAGACTGGGCCTTTGAAACGCAATGATATACACAGTGTGTATAAAAAAGTACAGTCGCATACATCTTCCGTACAACGAGGGCCTTAATCCGTTTTGAAGGGATATGTTCAAGTTACAGTAACAGTGCAACAGTAAAATAAATCATAACTACTAATATCAGTTCAAACCCAAGCCTTACGACTGTTATCCTAAAACCTAACCTAAAACAGAAACGAGACCTCAAATTGACAAATTACAGACATGAAGTTATTTCACATTGTTTTTCTTCAACGCGTTTGCAGGGTTAGTATGAAAACAGGTGTTTGAAAGGGTCATCTTTGCAGTGATGTTAAATAATGTAGTGTGTATTCAATCATCTCTCTTTTAAAATTAAAAAAACAAATCAGAAATGAAAACCATTTAGGAAAAATTGAGTTCCTCTTGTAAAGAAATGACAGTGCATAGAGAAAACCATCATACCCTACCAAAAGCCTTGCCTTTAGTTGCATTATACAATGAAAATGTCTTAACTTCCAACTGTATTTGCACATTATAGCACTCATCATAAAAATAAAAACACCACCAAATTTCGAATGCATCGTTAACATTCAATTCGCACAGGACAGTGGAGGAAATAATGATTTGATCCCTCAAAGATTTTGTAAATTTGTTCACTGGCAAAGAAATTAACTGTCTATAATTTTAAAGGTTAAGACTTATTTGAACGGTTAGTGATCAAATATTGAAAAGAAATTGCAGAAAATCACATTTTTCGAAATATATAAATTGATTTGCATTTCATTGAGTGAAATAAGCATTTGATGTTTGGTATCAATGATCATGTGAAAGGTGAGAAATCATGCTACAACTACAAAATTCCTTCTGTGTGTGAAAACCTGGCCATCAACTACAAGAAACATCTGACATCTGTGCTTGCCAACAAGGGTTTAGCCACCAAGTACGAAGTCTTCGTTTGCTATGGGATAAAATAACATAATAAAATGCCAATCAGTTTATGTCTTTTATATAAAAGTTATTTTACTTTTTAATGCCCTCTCTCTTGTGGTTAAAATGAGCCTACCAATTAAATGTATTCCTTATTTACTTATCATAGTCATTGTCGCACAAGAGCCGGCACCTAGCCGGCAGCACAAGGTGCAAGGCAGGAACAACCTTAGACAGTGATCTGCACAGCTCACATTTAAGAGTCTGAATCACTGACAGTGAGGTCTGTGGCCAGGACAGGCCCCATCAACCAGCATTAGTGCTAGCCCTTTGAATGCTTTTTGACTGAACTGAAGTGAGTCCCTTCCTAGACATGGACAGTGTTTGGCAGTAAATACTGACCAATTCCATATTAAGGTCCACAGTTGTTGGTTGATGTGTCAGTCTGAAGTTTCTACGGATCTTTGGTCATACAGTGTAAACAAATTAATTGCATAAGGCCTTATGGTACTGAACTAGTATAAATAGCACAACCAGATCAAAGTTTGTAGTCAAGTGAAGATATGACATCATGTCAGCAAGCGTGTTCCTCCCGATTCTTTTTATTCGCCAGAATCTAAGGCCAAAGGATCTAGAAAGAAGAATTAAATAAATAATGCAATAAAAACACACCTTAAAAGTATGGTTATGGTTGACTGAGTTTTGTTTTTCAAAAGCAAACATTCAGTTTTCGTTCTGGCTGCGTGTGATTCAGACTTTTCATTAAGGCCACTGAAGCATGGAAAAAAAAAAAACCTAATCAAGGCTTTGAACGGCTGCACAGATAGATAGTACATAATTATTCAATACTGAAACACATTTGAGCACGAAAACACTCCATTTGATCCATTTAATCAGTGAATGCACTGTCAAAGACAGAACTGTGTATCGGTGTATACACCAAGTAACCAGTTTTCTATATTTCTCCCTAAATAGGACTTAAACCATTAAGTCCTAAACGTAGATAAAGAGAAAACAATTAAACAAATTGTGCAAAATATTAAACTTGGTCATTTATTTATTGGGGAAAGGATTCAGTGTTACATACCTGTAAGTGGCAAAAGTATGTAAACCAGTGGAGTTAAATTTTACCATTTAAAATAACGGTCAATCAGTTCCGTACACTAGTTTCGTGGAATGTTTAACAAATTCCTCTGTACGTTGGTAAGTGTCTTCCACACATTTCTATAAGGTTAAGGCCAGGATTTCGACATTTGTTCTTTAACTCTCAGGCTCACTGTCTTGTTACCTTAAACACATCGGCGAGATTCTGTTCACTGGCAGATTTCCTAACGTGTTCCTTAATAATTTGCTAGCATAATTCATATCTAACCGTTCCATCAAGGAGCTACTTAGAATTTAGCACTGGTTACATGCCTAGCCATTAGACTGATATTTGTTGGCTGACCAATCCTTGGGTGTGTAGCAAGGGTCTTGAATTTGTGTATTTTCTTTTGGTATGGCTTTTTGATCTTTTTCAGCCTTCATGATGTGCATTAGCAGCTCTTAATCTGAAGTCAGTGGAAATCTCCATTTTTTTTTGTGCCATGATACACTGGAGATTTAAATAAAGGAGTTCCCACTCGTACTTGATTATCATCAGATTGAATGAAAAAGTCCATTTTGAAATGAACTGCTAATCCTAGAAGTTCACTTACATACATGTATTACTGAATAATTATATCATGGCGGTGTACAATTACTAAAATGTTTCTATGTACAGTTTTCAGGCCCATGAGACCACCTGTAAAAAGACTATTTGTGCAGTGGAAGCATTCTTAATGCAATGGGGACAGATTCCAGTTCCTGGGGCTGTTGATTAAACTACTGACAAAATTTGATCGTCTGCATTTGCCATGCATGTGCATGTAAACACTGATTGCTTAATTGATTCAATTATGTTAATACCCAAATTCTATTTTATTCAGTATTTTATTGAAATACACTGCAGTAGAAATGATATATGCCCCAATTTTGTGAGTAGTGCATACACAATAGGGGTGGGAGGCAAATTAGATATTTAGATGAATCACGGGCGTTAACGAATCGATTAACAAATGTCAATAATCGATAATCGATCACACTTGCATCTGAACATGTAGCATAAGACCAGCTTCTGTTCTTACACAAGAACTTAAACATTATCCCTCACTAACTGAGCTCGTTTAACACTGTTATTTCATTAGGTTTTATGTTCAGTGCTGTTATTTACTAGAAGTAATTCAGCATTTCGACTCTTCTTTCTGCAAATGCTAATTAGTTCCTTTTTACTCTGCAAAGCTGAATTTGTGTTCTACTTCATTTAATTTATTTGTTTGATCCTCAGGATTTTGATTCTACGCTCAGAAATGTTGACCTCATCTATTTATATAAAAGGGCAGATATTCGATTATTTATTTATATGGTTTTTGGAATATGCTAAATTGCTACCATTTGTTTTGTAAATAAAAAATATTGAAATTACGTTCATCCTGAATTTGTTTCAAGTAGTCACATGGTAAAGGAAAAAAATTCTGTATAGCTGCCCTCTGAATTGTAAGCGAAATGAATCGTGAGGTGCCCAGAGATTCCCAACCCCCTACTACACAATATACTCACATATATACTCTTTATAATATTATTTTCAATTGGTCTTATTTTATTATTTTATATATTTTAAAATGTTTTCACAGGAAAGCTTTGAGACAATTGGTCCATTGTACAAAAAACACTATAGAAAACACTATGTTTGACCTGACTGGATGTATAGGAGAACGTATGGAACTGAAACCAGCACGTGTTCTAATAGTTCCCATGCATGCACTGCATACAGTCTGTTATTAGAGGGAATAGCTGGAACAACACCAGCCTTTCTCACCACTTCTAACAGAGGTTCTACATTATTTGTCTTACTTTCACAACTCTTACCAAAGTTCTTGAGGGGAAATATGTTTACTCTTGAATCAGAGACACGTTGCATAAACACTGAATGATGAAGCAATTTTCAACTTTCACCACACTTAAGGTTAACCAAGTTGTTGTTTTCTGTTCTGACATGAAAAAAAAAATCACATTAAACCATGACGATTGATGCCATAGCTTGTATCGGTCTGTCTGATTTTGTAATTGTCATGTTTTCATCTTGCCAGTTGTCTTATGAAAGCTGATGGATCAGTGTGCACGTCTTTCAGAACATTTATCAGTTTGTTTGGTTTTTTTTAGTGTGAAAAAAAGCCCCAAAAAACAAGCTGTGCCTATTACTCAAATGCTACAGTTATACACAGTTATCAGTAAAAGACATCGTCATGGAACTGGGAACTCTGCACAAATAAGACACCTTAGTCAACAAGACGTGATTTCTGTAACATTATTATTAATTTCGTAACATTATTATTAATCATTTCCATTAAGAATAATGTTATTTATATTCTTCTTAGTCTTAGAAATCGCTTAGAGTTTCCTTTTTACAATTATGATGTAACTAAGACAAAGCTGTGGGCCTAAAGAAAAAGGGGCAACAAAGACCATAATAATAATAATAATAATTTTTTGTTATATAGCATTTTCCATACAGCAGTAGTTCAATAGGTTTGGTCGTACAGGAAAATGGCAGAAACGAAGAAAGAAAGAATTAAAGTGTAAAAAGTAAAAGTCAAATTAGGAGTGATGCTTGATAAAAAAAAGTCACGGATACAAGAATACAGAGACGCATATTACCATATTATTTAACAAATGGATTCAAGCAAACTAAAGAAACGTATATATATTATTTTCCTTTTTTGCATGTATTTTTATTATGAGTTATATAAACTAAATACCTTTTTGAAATTTTTCAGAATGCATTAGCATTTAGCAGGAGTTTAGGGGACACTGGCACTCCGTGACATCACAAGATGGAATCATGTGAAATCATGCTGGGACAACAGAGTTAATCAAATTTTACACAAACACGAGTCTATGCAGCTCACGCCATATTAGTGAAATTGTCAATTAGAAAACCATTGGTGTTTAAACTTGCTTTAGCCTTGCAAGACAAAAAAAAAAAAATCAAAAAAAGATAACGGGACAATAACATAAGAGGCCAGGCCAAGCATCTTCGAATAACAGGGCACTTTCTGCTAGGTTTATCTGCCTTATACCCCTTTTTACCAAACTGAGTTTCAGTACGAGTTGCTTCTACAGAGCTAAATTATATAAATGAAAGGACAGTTATTCTGTTTAACATAGGGAACAGTTCCTCCATGTCCACAGGCTGCGGGTATGGGTTAGATTTCTATTAAAAACGAGCCGAATTTCCAAAACACATTATGCAAATCAAAACTAACAAGATTGAGTCCTTTCATACATACAGTCCGCAAGTGCATCTGACATGTTACAGCCAAAGAATTTACAGCCTTACGCAATATTGTGTAACTAACAGGTTTTTCTTAACGTGGCAGTGATTTTGTAAGAAATTCAGGGAAAGCCTTGCGTCACAGCATAATCACAGCCAGTGCAAAAGAGGGCCTGTCCTAGTTACAGCATGCATTTGGAGAATCATAGACTCTGTGTCTCGACATGTTTGTGAAAGCATTGATGTACTGTCAGGCCCGCTGGCCTGGAGCTTTGCCCCAAGCAATTTTGCAATCCTTCGTATGGCCCAGTCACTGAGATGAGCAGAACACAACACACTTTCATAGCTGGTTAAAGGAGTGACAGCATGTGCACCACAGGCACATGTAGAAAAACAGGTATATGAAGTGAACTTAATTAGTGCATGCTAAAAAAAAAAAAAAAAAAAACTGAATAGCTTTATACTCGGCCATGTGTCACAGCTGTCACAGGTGATTTATGGGACAGATTCTTAAAAACTTTCTAGGAACTCGAAAAAAAGATGAGTGGAAACAAGATTGCTGACTTGAAAACGTGTTTCGATTGTTGACCATGAGAAAACCTTTCCTGCCTTACCAAGTGCCGGGATCCTTCCGGTTGCTCCTGGTCCCGGTCGTTTCCCCAGACCCTTCTTTCAAGCTTCAGACTTTCCTGGTCTGTTCTGATCAGCAGATCATGGAAACCGAACTAATTAACCGACAAATACAACCTCACCAGAGGCAGTTATTCAGTAAATTGGAGATGCGCTTATGCCAACTTACAACTGACACAATCTAACAGCCCAAGCGATTGTAGGTTAGGGATTTTGCACAAGGACCCAACAGTGACAGCTTGGCAGACGTGGGACTTTTGGCTCATAGTCCAGTACACCTCAACTTCTAAGCCACCACAGTCCTCCCTCCACTAGTTCTCGATTCTAAATCACTTTGATTTGTATACCACCTCTGGCAGTACTGGCCTAGCATGCAGGGTATAACAGGAATGTCTGCCTGCTGAGGGAGAAGGGTCTGGCACAGAGGGTTGGATAACACAGAAAGGATTTCTTCATCCAACCACATCGAGCCCTTACAGTTGGTGTTTGACCACACCTCTGCTTAAAGATAGGTTAAGTTCACTTTCCCGGTATAAAACACAAACACTAAATACAAACTGCTTGAATTCACATTACTGCAGGCCCACATTCCACATTAGTTCTAATTACCCGAGCAGCTTATCTCATCACTACATGCTGAGCACCCTAGAACTCCTAAAGAGACAGTATAGGGTTTAGATCTCATCTATTTCCCAAACTGTTTTACATGTCTACATATTTAGGTCAAGCTTTAAAAAAAAAACCAAAACACTTGGGTCTAATTCAAAGTTGTCAGGATACCACGTTTCTTTAGATCATAAGTCTCCGAGTCGGTCACACCGGTTAGCTCACGTGTCCCGAATAGAAGTAAAACTGATAACTTTATGTTTGTGATGTGTTTTTGATTGCACGTTGCATGTAAGGAGATACAGCTGGACATGTAATTACCAAACACAAGACGCATTCATTCATTAGTCATATTTCCTAAGGTAAGTATTTGTGTGTGTGTGTGTGTGTGTGCGCGCGCGCTTCCAAGAAAGCTTCCGTAAAGTTTTAGACACATGAAGAACTTTGCACAATCATGGCGATGATAATTATCTTGTGTAACTACGAACAACATTTTTATTGTAACATTTTGCCTAGAATCTTATATGGACCTAATACAAAAGCTTCGTTATGGCAAAATTTCAAAAAGGTTCGAATCAAATGGAGAAAAAAAAAAGTACTATTTCACAATGGGAAATGGAATTCCCCAGCATTAAGTTATATTTATCACCACAATGTATTCAACGAACTGAAGTACAGATAATTATATATGATCATATTTAACAGCTTTCAGCCTTGCAAAGCAAGACAGATGAGGAATCGTGTAACCAGTCATCAAGGTCTGCACTGCACAAGCTCATCTGGGCTTTTCAACAAGGTTTACAATATGGTATAAAACTTCTCACAGATGCTAACCGGATTTGGGTGATGTCAGGCAAATATTCTGTTTGCAGGGCTTCAGGAACCTCTCCTGCTTAAGAGATATGACGAATATCAGGTGATATTTAATCCAGTTCAATTTCTGATTCCTTATGTCTCATTAGCTGACTGTTTTAATTGGGTGACATGCAGTCTTGCATCAGGGAATTGTCTTGAATTGATTAAAAAGAACAGATTAAAATAACCGCGTGTCGCTTCTGCAAAGCAAAAGTGCAAAGTAGCAAACGCACTGAGATTTGGACTGGACATTTCCAGAATAGGATTGGAATAACACCATTTATACGTTTGAAACCTTTAAACAGGTGATAGCACAGCAGTCAAATGACCGGTGCCGAGAACCGGCCTTTAGCAGACGCCCTTATCCAGAGCGACTCGCATCTTACAGTCTTACAGTTCAAGCAATGGTGGGTTCTGGGCCTTGCTCAGATAATGCAAAATAAATCAATATTCAATCAAAATAAGCATGTAAACAAAAGAAGTATAAAAGGAATAATATTAATGACAGTAAAGAATACATACAGCATTTACCTGCGACGGCACCAGAATGCAATGTGGGGGAAAGACAAGCTGGTGGAGAACCTGTGAACACAACACTAAACCTTGTTTATATTTTCTGACCCATTCTTTCTCCTCTCCCTTTCTGTGCTAACCAAGCTGTTCATAACAGTCTGTCCTTTTCAAATGGAGTTTTTGTGCCAGACATTTGATAAATACTTCACAAGAAGGCCATTTCATGTGTGGGGATATGTGAAGATATATGTCCCACCACCCAGCCCCCGAACGTCTGGAACGGCTTAATAGCTGTCCTAATAGAACATACTGTTCCACTAACAAAACAAGTACCAGAGCTCAATTACCACGGATCAGTCTTTTATTATGCTTCAGCCATCAGATGCGAAGGCTATGAACAAATCATTCTACACCATGAAAATAATAATAATAATTTTTTTTTTTTTTTTAAACATGCGGCTTAGCATCATAAGTCCATTAGCTTCCGAGATCTTAGCAACACGTTAATGGATCAGCTAAAAGAAGCCTTAACTGCTGAACATCCCAAATTATTGTTGCCTCTGTCATTTCCGCATTAACGTTTGCAAAAACACAGAGCAAAAATGTGCAGAGCAACCCCATTTGGAATAAAGATTTCTGTATCCTAAATGTAATGTGGCTTTATATGCAAAGCTGAAATTTCTCCGGCCTGCCGCTATAAGGTTTCATATAGAATCCTGTCATTTGGCATCACATGGCTGTTTTTGGGTGGCTTATTTTTTCTACGTGCAAAGCACCATGACAACCACGCCTGTCTAAATGTTTCCACCTAATTAGACGTTATCATTAAAGCTTGCTTAATAAAGGTTCTACTGAAACAATTGACCTGCTTTTGTTGTGGCCACAGCTCAGCTTGGAAAAGCTGCTATAGTGTGTCCAGTATAAAAGTGTGTGGACCAGCTTCTGGACTGGAAAATAAGAGCCATGTTTGTGGGCCACTGCTGTGTCCATGTTGAGAGGGGTGTGCCAGACTACTGGTGGAGTGGGAAGGATCAAAAAGTAGGTCAGTGGATCGGTCGCATCTCTCTCTAAAAATAGCAACAGCTTTACTCCAAAAAAAGAGTTGGATCTTGGTCCTGTGTGTGTGTGTGTGTGTGTGTGTGTGTGTGTGTGTGTGTGTATTCAGGATATGAATCAGCAGATGCCTCCCATTTCTGTTACATGCATTGTATAATTACCCCGACACGGAACATTTGTGATTTGAGCCGTTTCTGATGTTGCAGATCATACTGGTATTTGGTGTGCACCACTTAAGAAAACAACCAACTAAACGCACTGCTCACTTCATTCTGAGAGATTTTGAAGTGTCTCCTAATTATTGTGAGCAGTATACCCGTTTGATGTCCGTTTGGAAAACTACTGTCTGATATGTACTAGTATATTTGTGTAGTTGTGCATCTGGGCCTGCCACTATGTCTCAGTACTTTTAACAACTGTTTTTATCAATTATTTACATGAACAGGATTAAAGATTTACATTTTATGGCATTTAGCAGACGCCCTTATCCAGAGTGACTTACAACTCATACAGCTTTAAAATCCAAGCACCTGTAGGTTAAGGGCCTTGCTCCAGGGCCCAACTGTGGCTGCTT
>JAYJMA010143063.1:0-14972 GCA_036873895.1 Parotocinclus cabessadecuia | reverse complement strand
TGTGTGTGTGTGTGTGTGTGTACCGTCTGTCTGTTCCTTCACACTCTGATGATGTAGAAGTTGGCTATTAAAGTGAGCTTTGATCTTCTCCAGCACTGATTCTTTATCTCTGAGCTTGTGTTCTATCTCTAGCTGATGAAGGACCATCTGCTCGGCCTCTCTCTGTAATAGACGTGCTGGTGATTCTGGTTAGAACCTCTCAGACCTGAAACCCTGGCAGACGGAGATCCCGAGTGTCTCACCTTGAGCTTGTGGATTTCGGCGCTGCGTTCCGCCTCCGCGCGTCCCCGTTCCTCCTGAGCGTCTGAGATCTCCTGCGTGAGCTCCTCGATCACGGCGTCCATCCCGGTGTGCCCCCGGAGCTTCTCCTCCTACGAACACGCGTCTGATCTGACAAACCGAGATCTTCCAGAGCGGATCTGGTGACAGATGCAGATGATCTCCTGACCTCCTCTCGTAGCCGGTCGTATCTGCTCCTCGTGTGCTCCGTGGCCGATCGGATTTCCCTGGCGTTCCTTTCTTCCTGCTCTTTGAACGTCTCCAGAGATGCGGCCAGCTCGTCCCGCCCAAGCTCCAGTTCGGCCCTGGGCACAACGTGAGCGCGTCAAGGACACGCCCGGGAACGTTTGGACTATCAGACGGAGACGGACGAACCTCGTCTTCTTCTCTTGGACCAGCTGCATCCCGAGGTCGTCCAGCTTCTTTCTGAAGAGCTCCTCCGCCACGCCGCTGGACTGGTGAAGCCGCTTCATCTCCTCCTCCATCTCTTTGCTCTCCAGTTTGAACTTGGTGATGGAGGCGATGCGTTCCTTAAGCTTCTGCTCCGATTGGTTCAAACTGAAACACGAAATCATTTAGTCCTGTTCCGAAGGCCGGGGGGGGGACGACGACTAACGCATTCGGGACTAACGCAATTGCGTTTCTGGAACACCGGAGGGCGCAACTGTGCATTTCAAGAAATTCGATTCGACGTGCTGAGAGCGTTCCAATGGCGCTTTATGTGGGATTGTTTATTTAAACTCTGAACGGGGAATAAGATATTATTTGGATTAAAATTTTATTCAGTGTAGACACTACAGTACTTGATATTGGTATTTACCGTCTCCTCAGTTTGTTATGATCCTCCAGAGCCTCGTCTTCCTCCTTCTTCTCATGGCTGAGGAGCCTGGAGGCTTGAGCGATGGACTGAACGCTTACGTTTTTCGTCCGTCGTCCTTCTTCCAGCTCGGCGTCGACCTGAGCGCAAAAAAAAAACCTCTCCTAAATCCCGAGCGTCCCGCCTTAACCTCTCCTGACCTGGCCCGTCCCAGGGTGGTGCCAGACCCTTTCTGCTGTGCTTAAAAACAACACCAAGCACCAGTACGTAACCCTTAGCCTAGAGGTCCGCTCCCATTTAAGAATTGGATGTTGGCCTGACCAGAGCAGGACTTTATTTAATCTGGCACTGCAGGCCTCCCATAATCTCGGCCTGGGCAGCCTGCAGCACCGACATGAGGATCTGTAGCAGATGCGGAGCGGCTCAGCGCTGAAGGTCAGCTCGTCCTCGGCTCGCTTTTGAAGGCGAGCTGTTCAAACTCTCGGCCCGGTTCCCCCCCCCGCCCCCCCCCGGCCCGCCCTGATCCGCCCCACGCTGGAAATCGATGCCGTCGATCCGACATCTGAGAGCCGAGCCTCGGGTTTTGATCCTGGCCGAGAAGGCGAGAGAGAGTTTAGTACTGGACGTTCCTCACCTGGCTGACGCTCCGCTGAAGCCAGATCAGCTTCTGCTTCAGGCCTCGGTTCAGCGCCTCAAGCTCCTGCTCGTGCAGCGCCCTGCGGGAGGGCGGGAGGGAGGGGGGGGGGATCACATCAAAACGGGATTCGGTTAAAAAGAAAAAAAACCCGTAAAAGACGTACTTCTGCTTATCGAGCTCGTCTGATTGACTGAGCTTCTCTTTGAGCTCCGCGTCCATCTTCTGAGCTTCCACCTTCAGTCTGGCTCTTCTCCTCTCCATCAGGGTTATGTTCTGGAACGCACAAGCAAAAAAAAAAAAAAAAAACACAAAAAGGTACACAAGAAATGCTTTTGTTTAAGGTTTCGTCTAGGTTTAAGTTCCCAACGAATCCTTTGTACCTTAAGCTTTCTTCCTCTGCATCTAAACTCCAAGTGAACAACAACACAGAAGCCTAAACGAGCTAGGAACTAAACGACGTCTCTCATAAATGATCTCGACTGCTAAGGGGAACCAAAAGAAATGGAATCGTTTTTTTTTTCAGTAAGTAAATGTATTTTTTTTGGTTCCATTTAAACCTACTGTTTATATTTATACATATTAATGTATTATCTTTTGGATCACGGGTTCCTAGCTCGTTTCTACGCGTACGTTAAACCACATTCTGACACGCGTGTGGAAATTCAGTTTTATTAATGGGCGGACCCCGTTTCTGACCCCCTCACTGGGACACTTTAGAGATGCCAGCTGACCTAAAGCAACGTGGGAGACGAGAGAACCTGAACTAAGATCTCTGGAGCTGTGAGGGACGTTGAGAAGCCCTTCAGAACGTCGCCTACTCCTCGGTCTCCTGATCCGGAGATCAAACGGTGGTTATGGGGAACGTTCTGCCTCGTTAGACCGAGCACGATTCCTTCCACTCTTTCACCTGGGTGCACTGCTTAATCTCCTCCTCTTTCGCCTGGAGCCGGGCCGTGACCTCGTCCAGCTTCCTCTTCTTCTCAGCGTTCGTCGTGTTCTGATCCCGGATGGCTCTTGTGATCTCCTTAATCTGTGAAACACACTGTGAATAAGGGATCGATGTTTTGGTTAAACGTGACTCAGTAAAGAATACCTCCTCCTCCAGGGCCTCCTTCATCTGGCCGTGCTTCGTCATCCGGTCCATCAGATCCTCCTGCAGCCGTTTCCTGGCCGATCCGGTCCGGGCCGCCTGCTCTTTCGCCCTCTGGACCTGGTCTCTGATGTCGCCGAGCTGGATCTGTGCGTTGGCTTTCTCAGACAGCCGCAGGTTCAGCTGGAGCATGAGCCGCTCGTGGTCGGCCATCATCCGGTCTCTCTCTGGCCTGGTCGACGTTAAATTCGGCCGTGACGCCTCAAAAAACCTTCTTTTTGAATAACGTTATTTCTAACGGCGCTTACTCGAGCAGGGCGTTCTGTCCTTCCAGATTCTTCCGCCTCTCCTCCGCCATCGCCGTCTGCCGCTCGACGTCCTCCAGCTCCAGCCGCAGACGGCTCATCTCGGCGCCGGTCGCGTCCCTGGCGGCGCCCGCCGCGGCTGGGAACGTTTAGACGGAAATCATACGGACGCTCGTTTCGGACGGGCAATCAATCTCTATCTGTTCACGCGCTCGGATGGGTCACCTGATATTTCCTCGACGACGTCCTCGCGGCGGCGCCGGACCCGGTGGCGCAGGTTACCGGTTTGAATGGTTTCCACCTCCAGCTCCTCACGGGCGGCTTTCCTCGAAGATTCCTGGTTTGACAGGGCGACGGTCAAAGACTTTCTTACAGCTGCGATTTTCACACAAGCCGATTCATGCGCCGTTCCCTAGGTCCAAAGTGAGCAAACCTAGGGTGACGGTGGCAATGAAAAAGTCCCTGAACGTCGAGAAACCCTGAGACTCGGAAAGCGACCAAGCAAAGATGTCTTGAGTGAGAATTAAACGGTTATCTTGTTAATAGTTGTAAAGGAAAAGTTCAAATAAACGGCACACAGAAAACGGGTTGAAAGAAAAAAAATGGAATAATAATAATAACAAATAATAAATTAAGAGGTCATGTAATATTGCGAAGGGTAACAACGCTTCTTTTCTGGGACCTTCTGAGGATCCAGATCTCCCGCTGTTTGTTCCTTCAAAGAGGAATGTTCTTTTCTTTAAAAAAAAAAAAAAAACATCTCAGAAGGCATCTGGAAGTTCTACGGTGACCCACAGGCCTTCATATCCGTACATTTCCCACCATGGGCTGCACAGCTGCCGGATTTAAGCATCAGGGAAGCTTTTGGAGATGAAGGGGAGCGATGACATAAACACGACGCTCCAAAAAGTAACTATGGGAAAAAAAAACCGTACGTCCAGATTTTACGGACCGAACGCCTTTTGAAGCCTGGGTTTAAAACCTCGCGCTCCTGTTACAGTACAAACGGACACAAAGGCATTCAGAACATCAGAGAAAAGCGTTCTGATCCCATCTCCCTACCAGTTCTTTAATAGCTTCCCTTATCTCGTTCAGATAACGGCTGGCTTCTTGACACGACGACGTTCCTTCGGTTCTCAGCCGCTTATCTGACGGAATAGAAAAAAAACCCACAGCATCGCTTCAGATGGTCCTGCAGTACACCGGTAAAGTAAGCATGCTCAGAATGATAAGAACAAGCCCAGGCTCTCCGCAAAACGAATCAAAGGCACGCTTAGATAGATGCGCTACGCAGAGCAATAAGGCCCCTGTTTAGAAACCGGGAACCTACAAATCCATCAGCCTTGTACATTTGGTCTCATTCCTCTTGTGCGTTGTGTCACTGACAGGTCGAGGGCCGCAAACTGGCTTAATACCTGGCAACCCAGGAGCAAACGATTCAATTCAAAGCCAGTTCATAAGCTGGAACTCAAGCACTGTTCCCATTTATGTACAGGGATGTAATTAAGCAAATCCAATCGCCTTTTCCCCCCTTATTCTAAATTTTACTGTTACAACTATTCAGTTCGACAGATTTAGGAGACAGGATATGTCTGAGGGAGGGGAATCTAGAAGGTGGGGATCATCCCCCCCCAACACTTGAACAGCCATTAGACATGTGCCTGTGTGATTGAGTTAAGTTATCCGTCCTGTCAGAGATAAGGAGGGATTTATAACAAAAAAAAGTAATAAATAAATAGCCTTTAAAAAGCTGTATGTTTCGCTATTTGAACACACAATTCAAAATAATACAACAATCAGAAACGACAGCTTTGCGAGACTTTTGTTCGCCTTTTAAAGTAAAGCTCTTAAGGATGTGTCAGTGCATGGAAACTTACCGTAAAAAAAGACTTTAAAATTAAACCAGCATAGTTTAAACGTTCTAAGTTGATTTTTGTTGATGGATTTTTATTTGTCGTTTTCTCCAATAACCGAGTTTTTTTTCTCCTTACCGAGCTCCGTCAGCCGCTCCAGGGCCAGTTTAACAGCAGGAACCAAACACACGGCCATCAGGACTAGGTTCAATACCGAAATAAGAGCTTATTATATGAATAATTATGTTTATTTGATGCTAATTAAACTCTGGCAGGAGTTCAGCCAGCGGATCTGAGCTCTGTGTACCAGACGCGTTGGCATGGAAACCGAAACGCACTCACAAGGACGCGATAGCTAATTCTTTTACGGTTTAAACGAAGAGCTTAATTAGTAATTTATCGATGATACTGTATATATCTATTCACCTAGACGCTCTCACACACTTACATATACACTACTTGGCCAAATAATTTCGTTTTTGTCGTGGTTTTGTTTTAGCCATTTCGGTAGCATAAGAGTGAGGTCGGATCCGTTCATAATTCTGGATTCAAACAAGTTATAACGTTTAAAACACGTAACGTGTCTGTCAGCCATTTTGGTGAGGACCAGGTAAGGTCCATTTATAATTCTGGATTCAAAGAAGACAAAATTTAAGGTGCTTTGAGTTGATAATGACTGCAATTATTATCGGCGATTGCTTAACCAGACATTTAAACGAAATATTCATAATCCTGACGTCAAATATCACCAAGCAAACCAAATTCCCTGAAACTGTAAATACTATTCCCATTATTGACCGTAAAACTACAGACAAACACGGTTACCAATCAGAACTTTTAACAAATAAATATAAAGGGCACGAGTCACAGATCGTTCAGTTTTTGAGAAATGGATCCAG
This sequence comes from Parotocinclus cabessadecuia, assembly GCA_036873895.1. Lineage (NCBI taxonomy): Eukaryota > Metazoa > Chordata > Actinopteri > Siluriformes > Loricariidae > Parotocinclus > Parotocinclus cabessadecuia. The sequence continues at coordinate 9,092 of JAYJMA010143063.1, read as the reverse complement.
AGAGACCTGAGGGAAGAGGTATTGGAGTTGGAGAACCACATACAACCTCAGCATACTCACTGCCAGGTGTGTGTAGTATTGTTTAGTATTTTCTCACTAGTGTGAAGACAAAAGGCTGGTTTCTCAGCTAGATTAAGTGGTTTTGAGTGAGAAAAGTAAGTAGCAATGACATAAAAGGTTGTTGTTTGTAAAATATTGGAAGCCAAATAAGGGTAAGGGTGACGTCAGGTCCATACATGACCTGCACAGCTATGATATGATTTTATGTACATTTTCCCTATCAGTCTATCTTTAATTCTTAAATAATATTGACACATCCCGTCACACGTTGCTCCCGAAACATAAATTAGGAGAGCTTCACACCTTCTATTGCTGCTTCCCAAATAACCTGAACCATCTGGCCAGACCTTAACCACGTTTCCTTTATTTGCTAAAATGGTTTCCCAGTCACTACAGAATCCACTGTATTTTGGATTGGGGTGCCAAAACATTTGCACCCGAACTGTGGTTGCACACATGACCATGAGGGAGCGCTCTAGCTCCATGATTTAGACCGGCACACCACCGTTGGGGTTGCAGTTCCAGCTGCACTGTGTGTATTGATCTTGCTCTCATGAAACGTCTCGCACTTTCCCCCTCCTCTTAGTTGAAACGTTTGCTTTTTTCCATCTCAGTAAATTGGGCAGAACTCTGATCACAGCAGCTCGAGAGTCCTAGTGGAACCTGGGATTAGCACCGAAGAACCGCAAACAAACCTAAAAGCCTTTAAAGCGAAGGTGTTTGATTTTCTCCTCTTTTTTCCCCTCTGAGCTGCTCAGGAGGTCAGGATATATTCGGTCAAAACTGCAGCTCTGAAAGATTCTAAACACAAACTACAGGTTTAGTAAATTAGATCCAGGATCACTGATTTCAAGGAAACAACAGTTTTAGAATTGATATCTCATAATATTTTATGAAATAATAATAAGTTCATTAAAAAAAAAGAATTTCAAGAGACAGAAACGCCAAGTTCGGATATCCTAGGAATATTAGAATTGTATAGTTTGTGAAAATATTATCAGCTCTGGCACTCGAGTGGCACAGTCGACTAATTCTGCAGATCCCATGCCATGACATTTGGGCACCATTGGACATGTCTGGGCCAGGAGAGGCCGGTCGGGTGCCTCAGCGATCCTGTGCCCACCCTGCAATGGACTGGCACTCCACCCTGGGCACCCGTGCGATGTGTTTTCCGGAGAAAGGCCAAAATGGTTTAATATGAGTAACGGCGGATAGATCGGACGTAAATTCCTCATTGGAAAACAAGCTTATAATATTTTAGAGCAAACAATACATTGGGGAAAAAATCTGATACACAATCTAATACAAATAAACGTATAATATCCTGCAAAACAAGAAGTTATGAACACTTCCATATAAAACCAATTCCTAAATTTATTCCTTAATCAGGTTTGTTGGATATTTTCTCAGCCACAGGACATTTTTTTTCCGAATCTCACACCAGTCCGGTTTTAGATGAGTATAAATGTTTTTGGCTCCACATCTGTTCCGGTGTCTGGCGAGATCTCAGCGTCTGGCTGGAAGCAGACAATTCGAGCCGATCAGTTTTAATTGGACTCTGCAGAGTGAAAGTCTGGACTCTTGTCTGAGCGCCTGCTTTCCATCCAGCAGATCTAAGGACTGAAGGGAGCCAAGGAGAACAGAGAAAAACAAAGGATGAGTGAGCAGAACTCAGGATAAAGGGGAACCGGTAAAAACAAAGATTATCTGAGGAGAACTAAAAATAAATGCATGGAACCGTGGAGCGGGCTGGAGAGAACTGAGGAACAGAGGAAAACCAAGGAGCCCGACACCATGGGAACTGAAAGAAATGAGATGAATTGAGAAGTGTGGAGCACTGAGGAGAACCAGTGGCAACTAGAAATAAGAAAAGGAACTGAAGGAACTAAGAACTGAGGAGACCTGAAGAGGACCATGGGGAACTAAGGAGAACAGAGGAGAAGTGAATGTAGGCAAACTTAGGAGAACCGACCAGTACTGAGGAGATCTGAAGACTTGAGGAGAACTGAGAATAAAAGAGAGCAGGTGAGAACCAAGGAGAACTGAGAGAACCGAGGGGAGATCTCAGGGGAACAGAGAACAACTGAAGAAGCCAAGCATTGAGAACCAAGATGGACTGATTAGACCTTTCGAAGAGACCTTTAGGTGAAATGAGAAGAACTCTGGAGAACTGAGAACTAAGCAGAACTGAGATGATAACAACCGAGTAGAACAGTGGAAACCCAAGCCCAACCGAGGAGATGTCAGGAGATCTCAGGACCTGAGAACTGAGAAGAAACGATGGAACTGCTGAATGATCTGACGAGACCCGAGGAGAACGGAACAAATTGGTCTTTCCAGATGTTCCACACTAAGGCGGACACTTAATGGACTCGTTAATGGTGTGCTAAATGAGCAGCAATGTATCATGTCTAGGTTTTAGACCAGCAAACCTTGTCATTTGCTCGCCATGTAAGTCGATACCAACCACGTTCTGCACATCCCAGCCCTTCCCTCGGTGCCTGATGTTTCGTCACTGATGTGAATAAAAGATTAAAACGCTGGCAGCGTGACATGTGAAGAGAACAAATCGGCGTCTCTACATCTCCTTACAGAGAACAAAAGGAGCTGGAGATTCTCTGGAACAACGATTTTCCCTTCAAGTCCTCAACCGTCTGCCTTAACTCAATGCCCAGTATTGATTACCGTCACACACGGGCTAATTACACCCAGCTACAGGACCGTTAGCGCTCAGAGCCTTGTTCTGCAAGGCGACGACGTGTGCTAATGTATTATAGCAGAAACTGTCCTTCCCTAATTTCCACTGTTTGGAATGAAACACAAAAAATAGAGAGTCTAATCAAAACAAGTGGTGTTAAGATGTGAGCAGAACATGGGGGAGGATGGAGGAAGAACTATGTGGACCTAACAAGATTTGAGAACTAAATAGAATAAAAGTCAAATTAATTTATATAGCGCTTTTTACAACATCAAAGCGTCTTTACAATCTTATATTATCATAAAAGGCCAATCCCAAACGGAGCAAGCCTAGGGCGACAGTGGCAAGGAAAAACTCCCTGAAAGTAGAAGGAGGAAACCTTGGGTTTTTCTTCATTCCTATGACTCAAAAAGGGACCCGTCCTCCACGGGTGGAGGGTGAATGAAGAAGAACCGATAAGAGGTGCGACTGAAAAGACCCAAGGAGAATGGAGAAGACCCAAGAGCAGCTTAGGAGAACACAGGAGAACCAAGGAGACGTGAAGAGTTTGATGGAGAACAGAGGCGAAGCTGGGGAAAGCAAAAACCGTAGAGATGCGACAGGATTTGAGGAGAACTAGGGAGAAAGAAAAAGAACTGTGGAGAACAGAGAAGAACCGAATAGACCCAAGGAAGAAGCATAGAGGAGAGCCAAAGAAGAACTGAGGAGAACCAGCTTTACAGATGCTTCCAAATGGCTTTATGAAGGCGACTCGGTCCCACTTTAAGCTAAGATGGAGGGAGAGCTTGTCGCTCGACTTGGGGTTTAAGCAGGAGATGCGGTGTGGATTTAAATTCGTCGTTGTACCAGAGGGCTTTTCTTTACCCCGTGCCGGAGATTTTCACGAACCTGAAGCAATCCGTCACGGCGTCCCTGGTCGGAGCTGCAGTGATTAAAATCCGGCGCCGGATCCATCTAGTTCACCTTTAAGACCCGTTAAAGCTTCGACTCAGTTCACCGAGATGAGGATACACTCAATAAAATCGCGGCTCAATTCCTTCCTAACGAGTCTGTGTGGGGGTTTTTGGGGGAACGGGGTAAGATTTATGGAACATCTCACAGGTGGAGGGGTTAAGTGCTGACGGATGGAGATTTGGGCTCAGCCAAATGTAGTCATAACACCTGATGTGTTTGAGAACGATTTCTGTCAGGATGTTTTGCGGCACCATAAACGAGCCGGAGGAACATAACTGCCTCGCCCTTGACCCCTGGCTAGGGAGCAATGTGCCGACTCGATGGTCCGGTCGCTTAATGGATGTTCATTATGGTATACGGGCTGCTCACATTACCTCCGCGCTGACCTTAGCAGGACCTTCTTATAGTTTTTCCTTCATTTACAGTCCGGCGAGGACGACTGTACCGTCCGACGACATAATAGCCCCGAAACTTAATTACGGCGCCACGCTAAGCACAAACATCCAAACTCTTCAGATCGGTCGAATTGTCTTCCGCTCAAACTGCCCGTTTAAGGAAACCGCTAAAGCTTCTCAACGGGGTTAGATCTTCCAACGCTCTTGAGCTTCTGAACGCAACCTGACCAAGATCAAGATGTTCCTGAGGGACGTAAAGGTTTTACTCCTTCCAGCTATTCTGCGGATCCCATTTCTAACCACGTTTATAAGATCCGTGCCGTTCCAAAGATTGTCTGGCTTCTGTTGTGGCTTCCAGAACGAGTTGCTGGTGCGCTCTTCAAGGATTGCTCAGCTGCTCACTACTGGGAAGATGTTTCAGTGGAGTCCCAGAGCCTTGGAGAATTCTTTAACCCTTCGCCATCTCTTCTTCACACCAGTCGCACATTCCCATGATCTTGTACACAATATAGAAATCTCTTCACATCCGAGGTAACTCGCCTTGTTCCGGAAAGGAAAGTTTCACTTATTTATTCTAGGTTTTTTACACTCCTGTGCGTCCTTCATGCTGTTCGCTATTAATAAAAAAACAATACTTTATGGGAAGTTTGATTCCGAATTAAGACATATTGGCCTTCCGAAATCAGTTTTCACTGCACGACCGTTACACCAAATAGCGCTCGAGTCACACTTTTCGGGTTTTGGCGGCCTCTCTGGTGGAACGCAGTACTGCGGGCAAACCGCAAGACGCGCGCTTCGGAATTCCAGGTTTGCCTTTAGCGTCCAAAAACACGCTCAACTCTTATTCGCGAGACAAGGACTACGAATCCGTCTCTATTGACATGTCACACCGTTCTAATAACACGAGGCTTTCATAAAAGAGGCGCTGAGAGTCTACAGCGGCCCGATGTTTGCTCTTGTGCTTACCGAGCAGCGGTTTATTGGATTTCTCTCCGGCGAGGTCCCTCGGTAACTCGGGTCATTTGATTTGGAGCTTCTGCCTGATCGGCTTTGTAAGCGAGAGCTGAGGGGAAGAAAAAAAAACCCCAAAAAAGCGTCTCAGTACTGTAAGCGAGAGAGACTGAAACCAGGCATTATGGATATGCAGGGGGCGTGGCTTCTCTAGAGTGACAGTCTATCTTAATACAAAAGGCGTGGCCTCCTTACCTATAAAGGAGGCGTGACCAACAGTACCACTATAGTCAGCTTAGTCGCTACGATTGCAAAGGCGGTACGGTCTAAGGAGGTGTCTGACCTAATACAGGGGGCGTGGTCTTTGTAGCTGTCAATCACATCGAAACAGGTGGGGCCTCTTTAGCTGTAAATTTTAAGTGAAGGAGGTGTGGAGTCGAAGCAGTGACTGATTTCAAAGGAGGTGTCAGACCTAATAGAGGGGGAAGTGGCTTGTGTACCTGTCAATCACAGTAAAAGAGGTGTGGCCTGTACTCGTAAAAGGTAAGTAAGACGTGGCTTGCGATATATCGGTCCCATAGATGTTGGGGTAACGAACATTTTTGAGGAGTTTGCTTTCAATCATAGTGGAGGCGTGTCTTAAGTACCTGCCAATCAAACCGAACGGGCGTGGCCTGTGCATATGGCATTCCCAAGCACGGAGGCTGGAAGTGCCTGAAGAACAGTCTTTCTATTCTCCTTTCTATTATTCCGGGGGTTCAGGAGCCGTGGCCGCGCCTCCTTTTATTGCCTTTGAAAGCCTGGAGCCAGCGAAGGTGTCTGAATGTAATAAGGCGAGACGAGACGTGACTCGGATTGGGTTGGAGTATGATCTGTAATCCTACGCTCTACGCATGAAACGGGATAAACAATCGTTCAGGATTCACAGCAGCGCAAATGCCTTGGACAGGCAGGAAATAAAGTCGTGTAATCAACCCTGATCCGATTCGTACACGGCTCGATTCCGAAATGAATTTGTTCTGACCTCTCGGACTGAAGCTGTGTCCCTCAGTCTGTCCCACTAAAGCTAAAGAGTGACAGGACGCTTCCTACCAGCAGGGGGCAGAAAAGCATTATTGAGTTTAATGGCATTTTGTGTGTGTGTGTGTGTGTGTGTGTGTGTGTGTATGAATGTTCATGAATGTTCTGGAGCACCTCACCTGCAGAGGGGAATCTCCTGAAGCGTGGACGTGTGGCGTCTCGTCATCGCTTTGATACGAATGGAATTATCTCTGCTGTGATTTCCACCCACTTCTCCACACTAATTTTGTTTTTCATCATGAATACGTTATCTCCGCGTCCCAGCTCCAGGGTGGAGTGTGTGTGTGTGTGTGTGTGTGTGTGTGTGTGTCCACTTAGACGTGGAAAAAGAACGATCAGACTTGAACCGGGGTCAGATCTGTGCCGGAGCGAAAATTGAAATTAAATGCAATTTAAAAAAAAAACAAAAACAAACAAACACCCAAATAACAGGATGTGGAGAATTAGGGTTGCCAGATGTTGGCGTTCTGTACCAATGTGTAGAACTGAAGCTTTGGTACAGTAACTGGTTGTACTGAGTTTTAGTGGAACTACTACTACTAGTACAGAAACTGCTCTAGGGAAGTTAGGATATCGGTACTAGAACCAGACCCTTTGGTATTGAAATAAAAACTGTAACTAGTCATACTGGACCAGTAACATTTTTGACTGAAGGTAGAACTATTTGTACAGGACCTAGTGCCTTTGGAATGGAAACGAGAACGATAAGTACTGGAACTAGCACGATCTGAACTTAAATTTAAAAATGGTACTAGAACTAGAGCCTTCGATAGTGACCCTAGATCCTGTAGTATTAAAGAAAAAGGTACTAAAACTAGAACTATTTGTACAGGACCTAGAGCCTTTGCCATGGAAGCGAGAACTATTAGGACTGGAACTAGCACGATCTGAACTTAAACTTAGAATTTTGGTACTAAAACTGTTCATGTATGGACTTTTGGGTACTGAAATAAAAACGGCACTGTAACTGGAACTATTTATAGTGTAACTGCGGCCTTTGCTATTCAAACTTTATATACTATTTGTACTGGAACTATTACTGTATGTACTGGAACCTTTGGTAGTGAATATGGAACTATTGTTACTGTAAAGTAGTGAAACTAGAACTGGAACCACACCGCTCAGGAACATTGGGGGATATTTCTGTGTGGGATATTTAGTTCTGAGTGTCCCCTAGTATTTCTGAGCAGAGTATGTTGGTACTTTTCAGACTGGAACAACCTTTGGTTAGCAGAATGAGCGGTACCCATGGGACTTGATCTGGCCCTTTCGGTGCTGGAACTAGATCTGTGTTGGGAGATGAGATGTAGAGAGACGTGTCCTCCTACTTTGCCGTAGAGACGTTTATTCTGCACAGTCAGCGTTCCTATAACGGGACGATCAGTCGCTCCGAGTCCTGAGACAGAATGAGAAGAGAAAGCAGCAAAAAAACAAAACTAACAACCAAACAAACAAACATAAATAAATATAGGAATAAGATACGAATATGTATAGTACAGCAGAAATTAGAAAGCACAAAAAACAACAACATGCATGCATGGCTTCATCCTCCAGTGCCACAACAGCTACCTCTGCCAGCCCTGCCCTGCCCGGGACTCGTGCCCTGTCCAGGGCCTTCTGACCCCTGCACCCTGTGTCCCTGATCAGGACCAGTGGGGTTAAAATGTGGAAATAAGATCCCGTAAGCGTCTCTGTTTAGTTCCAGACTTAATCTGGAGATATCTTTTGGACCAGATGGGGTTTTGGGTAGAATTGGGTCACCCTTATGACCCATTTGGGAGGCCGTAGCCTGTGGAGAAGATTCGGCGACGGAATCAAGCAAAGGCAAGAAGGGAGGAGACGCTGAAATTGGTGGAACCCTTCTGAAAGCTTTGGTACTGGAAGAGGAACTGTTTGTACCTGAAATTAGAAATTGGAATGAGTTTAGTGGAGTAGTGAAACTAGAGTTTCGGTACTAAGAACTAGAGCCTTTGGTATTGAAATAAAACTTAGAACACGTCGTTTCAGAACCATAACCTTTTGTACTGAAAGTAGAACTATACATGCTTGTTTTTTGGTACTAGAACTAGAGCCTTTGGTATTAAAATGAAAAACAGAACTAGTCCTTATCGGAACTGTAACCTTCTGTACCGAAAATACAACCTTTTGGTCCTCGAACCGGAACTACACGTACCTGTTATTTGGTAATTAGTGTTGACATAAATGGTACCGAAACGAAACTATTTGTACAGGGGCTATAGTCTTTGGAATGGAAATGAGAACCATTAGTACTGGAACTAACTGAAGGATCTGAATTAGAATTTTGTTATTAGAGTTCGAGTCTTGGGTAGTGAAACTGAAACTTTGGAACTAGATTTTTTTTGGTACCGAAATAAGAAATGGTACTGTAACTAGAACTACAGCCTTTGCTATTCAAACTGTTCAAAATATTTGTTCTGGAACTACAAGTGTACGTAGTGGAACCTTTGGAACGGTAACAACTGTAGTATTGTTACTGTAATAAATAAACCTTTGGTAAACTAGAACTAGAACTAGAACTAGAACTAGAACTACTAACCCGCCAACTTTACTGTGCCACCATGCCAAGACTGACGGGCATACATTTTAAAAGAGCGGTTCTGGGACCTTAAAACCAATCGCAGGTACGTTCTGGGATGCTCTGGACAGAAATGAAGGTGGTGACGTTGCGTGAGCTGAGGGAGGAACGGCTGAAATGAAGAATGTGTGCCTGTTTTTGTGCTTAATGTCTTTTTCTTTCACATTAAAGCTCTGAATCAAACCCTAATGAATATTTAACAGGACTCTGTTCCTGCTGTGGACTGCACCACGCTGTCAGGCTTCTTAGCACACTCTCGGGAACGTGTGTGTGTGTGTGTGTGTGTGTGTGTGTGTGGGTTGAGGCGTACCTTCACCCACCACGCTGAGGGTTAATGGTGCATCCTGATCGTGGCCCT
>JAYJMA010143052.1:0-14973 GCA_036873895.1 Parotocinclus cabessadecuia | reverse complement strand
GGTAACAGCAAATGCTGGTTTCTAGGTACAACTCAAAATCACTTCCTGTTAATTGCTTTCCAAGGATATTCTCATGTCAGTTTGTAAACTGAGAGTGCTCTGTATCTATAGGTCTTTTGTTCTTCACCATCCTGCACTATGCCCTGTCCTTGGCTGCTGTGGTGCTCTTTTATCTATACTACACAAAACCTGACGATTGCACTGAGCACAAGGTCTTCATCAGTCTGAACCTCATCTTTTGTGTCATTATCTCTGTGGTGTCCTGTCTTCCCAAAGTCCAGGTATGATGACTTTTCTAGTGTTTACTTTTATAGTTTAAACATGTGCCAGACTCTGTTTTTAGACAAAAAAGGCTAGGACTCCTATAATGGTATTCGTAGTAGAGATTCGCTAAAATTAAAGCCACCAAAAATAGTCAGAAGTGGTACTTTTGTTCTATGCCGAAAACATGAGAAACATGTTAATTGTGTACACCTGTGGCCAAGGAAGTAATTGGAACACCTGAATGCAGTGATTTTGGATGGGTGAGTGAGTACTTTTGGCAATATAGTGTTTGTTGGCCATGTTAAATCTGTCCAACGATATCTCTAAAGTTGAATAATAATAACGTGAATTAAAAAAAAAAAATTTTTTGTTGCATCAGTAAACAATAGACTTATTAGACTAAATGTGTTATGTGAACAGACACTGACAGAATGCTACTTTTTTCCAATATAATGTATGGTAGCTGTATTGGCATTTGGAAAGTAATGGCAATGCTTTTTCCACACCCTGAAGGATTGATGGATTTATTTATGTAATGTCACATCAGCATCAGTGGCTATTCAAAGGTTAGCAAGGTTTAGCAGACAAACTCCCCACACTAAAACTGTTTAGTTTTATTTTGACTTTACATTGTTGTACATATATTATTATTCCAGGATGCCTCTCCTCAGTCTGGTCTGCTTCAGTCATCTGTCATCACTTTGTACACAATGTACGTGACCTGGTCAGCCATGACCAACAATCCTAGTAAGCTATTTATGAGATTTTTCTTGTTGTTAATTCTCTGATTTAATGTTGTGTATTTTATTAGGGTTCATGTTATCTTTTTTAGGTTCAAGGAGTTGGTGGTGAGTAATTAGCTTTAGGTTAGGCTTCTGATCCCTGTCAGTAGTGTCCACTTTGTCCTGTTGCTTTCTTCTAAGATACACTGCTCAAAAAATAAAGTAAACATGATAATATAATATAATAAATAACTCCAAGTCAATCATACTTCTTTTAAATCAACCTGTCCGGTTAAGAAGCAACACTGATTGTAAATCAATTTCACCTGCTGTCGTGCACATGGAACAGACAACAGGTAGAAATGAGAGGCAATTAGCTAGACAACCCCTATAAGAGAGTGGTTCTGCAGGTGGTGGCAACAGACCATTTTTCTGTTCTTATCCTTCCTGGCTGATGTTTTGGACACTTTTGCATTGTGTCAGTGCTCTCACCCCTAGAGGTACCATGAGGCGCTGTCTACAACCATCAGAAGTTGCTCAGGTAGTGCAGCTCATCCAGGATGGCACATCAGTGCGAGATGTGGCAAGAAGGTTTGCTGTGTCTGTCAGCACAGTGTCCAGAGCATGGAGGAGATTCCAGGAGACAGGCCAGTACACCAGTAGACATGGAGGGGGCCGTAGGAGGACAATAACCCAGAATCAGGAACGCTACCTGCTCCTTTGTGCATGGATGAACAGGAGGAGCAGTGCCAGAGCCCTGATAAATGACCTCCGGCAGGCTACTAATATCCATGGTTCTGCTCAAACTGTCAGAAACAGACTCCATGAGGGTGGTGTGAGCGCTCGAAGTGTGGCAGGAGTATGTCAGCAGTTCCTTCATGATGAAGGCATTGATGCTATGGACCACCGACTGTTCAGGAGTTGAGTTAATGCTTTAATCCAGGTCTAAGAGGAGATCCCTCAGGAGAACATGCGCCGCCTCATCAGGAGCATGCCCAGGCGCAGTAGGGAGGTCATACAGGCACGTGGAGGCCACACACACTACTAGGCCTCATTTTAACTTGTCTTGAGGAATTTCTACTGATGTTGGATCACCCTGTAATTTGATTTTTCCCCCCCTTTGATTTTGAGTATGATTCCAATTCCAGACCTCCATGGGATAATAATTTTGATTGACATTAATAATTTTTATGTTATGTTGTTCTAAACGCATTCCACTATGTAATGAAAAAAGATTTTCAACTGTAATATTGCATTCATTGATATTCATCATTCATATTTTGGTATTTCCTTTATATTTTTGAGCAGTGTATATGCAGCAGGGATACTTTGATGTTTGAGCCACTGAACACTGGCCAGGAATAGAAATTTCTGATTTAATAAGAGAGTGGGGAAAAAAAGGTTAATGTCAGGTTTTGGTTGTCGACTAAATCTGTCAAACATTTACTAAATTAGTCAACGATTATTTTTGTCATGCCCTCCATATCTGCTTCCTGTGTTCCAGTGGATATTTTATCTTGCTGGCTCAAGTCTGCATACCTGTGAAATTAATCCAAAAGCCTAAATAATAGCAGGGCCCATCACAGACCCCTGTGGAACAATTCATCATTATCTTTCCCTTAATCCACACGGGGTCGCGGGCCAGCTAGTGCCCACCCAGCAACTCTGGGCGCTGGCCGGGCGCCAGACCATCATAGGGCGCACAAACACTCAGTCACACACTAAGGGCCACTTTAGCAACACCAATTAACCTAACACAAAGGACCCTAGTCGCTCCACCGTGGTATTAAACCCAGGACCTTCTTGCTGTGAGGCAGTGGTGCTACCCACCAAACCACTGTGCTACCCCCTTTGGAACATCATACTTCATATTTGTAAGCTCAAAGAATAGATTTTGCTCAAACAAATTGGTAACACTTGATCAGGTAGGCTCTAAACCAAAGAAATTGCCCGTCCCTTAACACCTATGGTATTTGCTTTCAGTAAAATATCATTGGTAATGTAAATAAAATCTTTCATTTTACTTGATATTTTGATTAGAAATAGCATGTGCAAGCTGGTATCTCGGCTACCATGTGAAAGAGTTGATGTTTTACGGAGTGTAGAAGGAACTGTCCAAATTTGTTTACCACCAGTTATTTTCCCTGTAGTTTGATAGTATTTTCTGTTGTGCAAAACATGTAGGGAAGAGTAGGCAACCATTTTGCATACATCCAATAATTACCTTCCTAGCATAAAGCATTTAAATTGTTTGTGTGACTTCCTCTCAGATCGAGAGTGCAACCCTAGTCTGCTGAGCCTGGTATCCAGTGTGAACAGCAGCAGTACAGAACCTGCGCCAACCAGTGCTCCAGGTGTCGTGCAGTGGTGGGATGCCCAGGGCATTGTTGGACTGATCATTTTCCTCTTTTGTACACTCTATGCCAGGTAATACATGCCAGCTGAGTGAACATATTAAATATTGGATCTCTGATTGTAGCATTTAAGTTCATCTAACTGGATGTGTGAAGACTTAAATACTCACTGTAAACAAAGGATGTACATGGGTGCAGTTTAGAATTTGGATTGAATGACTGGATGACATTTAGGAAACCATGCATAATTATGGCTGATAGACTTGGTCTGACATGTTTATTTGCGTTCCATGAATTTGCGTTTTAGACTTTGAATATCAAACAGGCGTTTGAGATCTTGTAATGAACCAGTAATTGTCACAAAATAATACAAATGATCGCCGCATACCTTGACAGGAGAAATGGATGTTAACAGGACTGATTTACACATAATTTACTGTTAAAGTAGCCAAACCGATAAAAGTCACCAAATTTCAGGCTGTCCAAATTTCTGGATGACCGCGTCAGTCATCTTTAACACTAAATGCAGTGCCAGAATAAATAAATAGAATAAATAAAAGACAAACAACACAGACATCTTAAAAGACACAAATATATGTTATGCAACATTACGTTAGTTAAATATGTTATGTAACATTACGTCAGTTAAATAACAGTAAAATGTGTTATCACGCTAAACCTAAATTATGAAGTGATTAGCACTAAAGGTCTTTGTACAACCCTTTATACACTCATGATCTGAAATGTAATGACTATTAATTAGAGATGATAGCAATTTTATATTTTATCGGCAGATTCTCAATGTTTGATTATGATTTGCTATCATCTCTAATTAATAGTCATTAAATTATATTATTGTGCAAGCCAAGATGTTGAATTCACCCCACTCAGATAAGTGTTACAAGTTATAAAATACTAATTGCTGATTCCACCTACCAGACATCCTTCTGCAAATTTTTCTGTAAATTATCTATCTTTGTGATGCTCTGATATAACCATATTGCACTGCTGATGGGCTGTTAAATCCAATTAGCTCTGAATGTGGCACTCGAGCCAACTTGAAAATATGTAAAAAATCAATCAGGACGGGTGGAGGCGCTGTTTCCCCTTGTACGTAACATTTAATATGATTATAATGAACTGTATTTAATAATGTAACCATTGTTAGTGTGCAAATACCCATGTAACCCAAAATATTTTTCACCACAAAGTTTTTTTTTTTTTTCACCTATGGTTTGGTAATACTATGTTCCTTATCAAAAGCTGCTCCATCTGCAAAGGGACCAGTAACAGGCCAGTGACTCTCTGCAGCCAGCTCCTGCCAAATGCTTCTTTTCTCTCATAAACTACTGCATTTAATGTAAATGTAATGTTTCAGAGCTTGTTTTCTTAACTATGTACATATTGTGTCTGTGCACAGCATCCGCTCATCCAGTAATGCTCAGGTGAATAGACTAATGCAGAAAGAGGAAGGCAAGGGCTCAGACATAGAGGGGCCAGTGGGAGAGAATGGCCTGCGCCACGTGGTTGATAACGAGGAGGACGGGGTCACCTACAGCTACTCATTCTTTCACTTCCATCTCTTACTGGCATCGCTTTACATCATGATGACTCTTACCAATTGGTACAAGTAAGTGGATGTATTAGTAATGGATCTTTAGACAACAAGAAATTTGACATTATGTTTGGTTATTATTATGAATATGCACTCACAAATCACCTCAGGTTTGCCTCCTTATTTATGCACGCATTGAAGTTTTTGTTCATTCTACTCACTATATAGATGTGCTTTGGCAGTCTACAGTTACAGACTTTAGTCCATCTGTTTTTCTGCATCATAATCAGGCTTGCACATACAAGGAATTTACATTTGTTTACAATGGCTCACATTGCATAGCAGACAGCATTACACAATACACAAAAGTACAAGAGACAACCTCCAGCTATGCACACAATCACACAGTGCAGAATTACGATAAACCATTGACTAGATTTGAGTAACTTGGATAAATAAAAAATTGGTAAATAAGTCATGTTCAGAGAGAGTCCTGCTGGAGTGAATATATGCATTTCAAGCGTTTAACTGTTTCTAAGTGTGATGCCATAAAGGAAGAAGCTTCTTTGTAGCCTTGTTGGTTTAATCTTCATTTGACTGGAAATTCGATAGCCATGATAGTATGTTTACTCTGTTCTCTAATCACCAGGTCCACCACAGATCAGGTACGTTTTGGTTGGTGAATCATTCTCAGCAATGCATTGACACTGACATAGTGGTGGTGTTCTTAATGGGTAGTTGATCCGACACAGCAGTGCTGCTGGAGTTTTAAACCACCAAATGAGCTACTGCCTCTGACTTTACTTGTACAAGGTGGAGCAATATTGTAGTGTTTAAAACACAGCACTGCTGCCTCTGCTCCAATAGTTTCAGGAAATTGCACACTAACATACCACCACCAGATCAGTGTCACTGCATTGCTGAGAGTGACCTAATAGGACCTAAACTGTGATGATCCTGTGGGGGAGTCTACGAAACTATGTAGAGAAACAGACGGGCTACAGTGTGTAGTTGTAGAACTACTGTACAGAGTGCATCTATAAGGCAAGTGGAACTGATCAAATGGGTAATGAGTGTAGAAACAAGAAAAATATAATACTAGCACACCCTCGCTATAGCTCTGTAACCTGATCACTGTAGTGGTGGAACAGTTAAGGACTATGGGCTACAAGGTTCAAAGTATAAGCCACAGTACTGCCAAGCTGCCACTGTTGGGTGCTTGAGCAACCCTGGATTACTTGTATTGTATACTGATTTCTGCACCCTGTCCCCAAATTCATGGGGTACAGGTAAGCATGCACCGTGGCGGAAGGTTCTTGGAAGGAGTCGGCAGCACTGAACTGTAGGCCTCTCTCCCTGAGACACGAACAGTTTCACTTACCGGCAACTGGAGTTCACTGTGCACTCTTATCACTGTGTACGTTTATCATATTGCTCCAACTTGTAGAAGACTGTATTTGTCTTTGCATAACAGTGGATAATGATCCACAACCCAAATAGGACCTGATCTATGCTGTTCCTGACCGTTAGAGAGCAGAATAACAGGGACAACCAAAGTATGTAGAGAACCAGATGAATTACACACTGTCATTTTAGAACTACAGGTTACATCTACAGGATAAGTGGAACTGTAATGGACAATACGCGTATAAACAAGGAGTCGTCCCTAATAAAGCGTGTGTCTGTATAATGCCTTGACTTGACTAGCGATTTTTAGCTGCGTTACCTGAACACCTGTGTTTATTAGTAAAAGTCAACACATTACAGATCTTAAGAAACATGCTTTAAATTAATGATGGGTAATTCCTCATAGTTTGTATATTCAATATGATAAATGTATGTAAATCTTAGCCAGTACACCTTTGTGAATATGTTCGGTCTTCTCTTAGACCTGACACTACTACCCAGGCCATGCGGAGCAGCATGCCTGCAGTATGGGTGAAGATCTCCTCCAGCTGGCTAGGACTCCTCCTCTATCTCTGGACCCTCATAGCTCCACTCATCTTCCCCAACCGGGATTTCAGCTGAGCCTTCATTCCTTTTTCTGTATATTGTAAGCGTATGAATGTTTGTTGAACATTTGTTACATTCACTGACGTTATTCACTACCCTCGAGGATAAATAAGTGGCGTGTGCATGAAGTGTGTGATGTGCCCCAACAATTCTTCTCTCGTTTATCACTAACTGTGGATGCTATTCATAAAGTTTACTGGTGCAAACTTATTCCTCTATACAAGATACTTCTGAGCTCTCAGACCCATTTCTGAGACACATCATAATGGAGCGTCATTCAGACCACCTCCTTTAGCAATCTAGCCACGAATATGAATATGCATGTTTCTGCTGCTACATATGATCTGTACCTGTTACATAGCAACTGTTTCCAGGAAGCTCACTCCTCTTAAACAGGGACGAGCACTTTGTCCTTAGTAATTTCAGCGTGAAAATGGGCACGTGACGCAGGCTGATGTGAGCCGACTTTTTCCTGTTCAGGCCCTTCCCGGTGCCCCACTGAGGCAGTGTATTTGAGAGATAAGCACACGAGCACGCCAGCACATGCTGCATCACGCTTACTCAGAGCTGTAACGCTAAACACTGGTCTTCATTGCAAATATTGATGGTGGTGCTTTCTCAGTTTATCAGAAGTGTCTGTATGTGGTGATGTTAAAGCTAGGACAGATCATCAAAAGTGCAAAAATGTGCTGTATGGTGTCATGCAATAACATTTCAGGGCTCATTTGAGCATATAACAATGGACTCTAGTAGTAAACTGTGTAGTTTTTATGTTTTTACTTTTTATTGATCATAGAAAAAAAAACTGTCAACTACAGATGTCTAAAACTTTCAAATATAGGCTTTAGCCTTTGGGCTCTGTAGCCTGGTTTTGCTTTTATGATTACGTAAAACCCCTGAAATATTTACTTATGATAAAATAGTGGCTCGTCTATTTTATCAGCACAACCTAACAAAAAGGAACTGATAATGAGTTTTTTCTCACACTAGCCAAACCCAAAAGTCCCCAAAGTATCTTTACCAGCTATGGCTTCGGTACTGCTGAAAAGGAGATCAACTAATGTTATGTTTTATCTACAATGTCAGAAATGTACATACACGTGGTAAAAGGAATGGAATTACATCAAATAAATTATAGAAAATCAGGTTTCAACGTGATCAAACAGCTTTACAGGATGCCATATATGACACTTAGCCTTGGTGCACAGATACCTCCTTGGGGAGGGATTGCCATCCTGCCAGAATAATACATATCCTAGTAGAATGCCCTGCCATTAATTGATATCAGGATAAAAGTACATTTTAAACTGTCCAATGACGATTCTGAACTTTCTAGACCATTATAAGATTAAATGCTGATTTTAGCACGTAAATTGAACTCATTAAGAACTGCTCATCAAGCATTATTTATGCGTTTTGCTTAGCAACATTCAAGTAATAAGGCACCAGTTAGGCATAAATCATTTAAAATAGTTTATATATATAGATAGACATATACATATACATAGAGTCACCTTTGCTTTAGGTGCTTGTTTTGGTTTGGATGTCCCCATCAGCTTTACACACCTAGATTGGAGAATACCACTCTTTTTTGCCGGCATTGCCAATGATTAACATTGGATTTTTAATGCATCCTTTCTATTAGAAACTTCTATTGACTTTAGGTCTGACATGACTCAGACCAAAACCTTCCACTTCTTAATTATGTTCTGAACAGAACTGGGAGGAAGAGTGAAATCCTTTTGTATGCATTTTCTATTCCGAAACTCCTTATTCAAAATGACTACAACTGATGTTGGAACCAGTCAGCTCGTTGATCGTTGTACCTGATCAGATCGTTGTACCAGATCGTTGTACCTGAGCAAACTTATAGTTGTAACTCTCGAAGGGGCTGATCAATCTCCAAAATAGGTATTTTCCAAAATACATTTCAGTATCTGATCAGAATAGATTTAGCTATTTTCACTTTAAGGGTTGGGATTATAGTGTGCAAGTATACCTGGTAAAAGACTGATTCAATTTAATTGAATTTTCTGGGTGAAGCTGGACAAGGTAAGAATTTTGACAGGTCTGATGGTTTCCCATTGGCACCGTTTCACTTTCTACGTGGTCTATCAGCGTTAAACTAAGGCTGTGCTTGGAATCATCAATTTTGCCAGTCGTTTAGAACTGTAATTTTGTTATGACATTACTGGGTCAAAAATGACTACTTTCTAAGGGTTAACACAAGACAGGAAATGTTGAATTCAAGCTGATGTAATTTAATAGAGTATTTTTTGTTAATGGTTTTCAAAATGATGCACAAAATACTTTGTGCAGTTTGTGAAATGTTTAATCAAACCTTGATGTGTTGAGGATTTTCACAACTTTTTTGTAAATTTCTGTGGCCATCATGACTTGTACATTTATGTCTTTTTCGTGCAAGCGTAACACTGGTTTTAAATGCTCTACATTTTGAATATGTACTTGCTTAGTGAATTGAAGGTCTCACCAGTCCATATAACTAGAGCTTAAAGTATTCTGGCTGTTTATGCTGATGCGTATTGTGATTACACTGCGAAGTATATCTACTGTTTTCAGAGAAAAGAAGCTAATAATAAATGTCCGGCTTGGTTTCTTTATTTCTCTTTTCAGAGACCATCTACAATAATTTCAGTGGTGTTCATAACATAAAAGTGCCTTTATTAATAACCAGGCCTGGACCTAGACCTGAGCACACAAGTGCCTAGCTGCATGAATACTATCTGAGAGTAACAGTACTAGCATTAATAGAAATACTAGTACTATCTGTACCCAAATATAGTGATTATAGTGTATTGCATGTTCCAATTCTTTCTACTTCAATAAATCTACTCTACAGCTGATTCGTTCTTTGGCTTGGCTTTGTAGAGATTCCACTAGGTGGAACTGATGTACTGCTGATAGATTTGTTACGGCGAAGCATTTCAAGGAATTGTGAGATGAATTGTTTTTATGAGCACATAAAGAATAAACAGTCTGTACTGTTCATAAAATAAGCGGATATTCTTTTAGCAATAAATTACTAATGTTTAAGGTTTGTAGACAACAAAATTATTTTTGCATCAATCACATTTTTCCTTGTTTCTTATTTGCCTCTAAAAAAAGTTTTCCATGGCAAAAATGTGGCACAGCCACACAAGGGGACAGTACGCTTTTTTTTTTTTTCTTTCTAATATTTTAGTATTTTACATCTTATATATTCACATTTTTGTTTGTTGTGACTTATCCGACACAGCTGGAGAGGCATCGCCTTTAAAGCACAAACAACATAACACAATTGACTAAAACAATGCCACTTGAATGCAAAGTATTTATGTGATTACGTGCTATTAATATAAACAGCACGTGCAAGCTGTTATCTCATGTGCCAGACATGTTAAACTCATGTGGTGACTTTTAGTATGTTCATGTGATGGAATCTGCTGTCACACAATAATGAGCAAAGCCACATAAGAGAGTGTCTGAAATCATTACAACTCTTCTGTACTAACTCCCCACAATAATGCTGTTGAGTTAATGGAAATGTATTAAGAGACCATTTTGAAAAATGCTCATTATTGCAGGTGCCTGGTAAAGCAGCAGAAGTGTGATTAATGGTGTTAATACCTTCATGCATAATAGTATAGCATCATAGTTGTTTATTTTAACTATCTGTCTTTGTGTCCTTTCCAGCACTGTGAGCGGCAGCTGTTAGTTTTCCTTTTGAATGATACAAAAATGTGTATTCCATTGTAGTATCACTTTGAATGTATGGAAATAATACATGAAAATAACCTTCAGTGCATCAATATTTAATCAAAGATATACTTATTATCCAAAACTGGTATTGTGCAGCCATCAGATCGGCTTTATCTTTTCATCTTAATCTTTAGACAAGAGTATATGTGGATTAATGTAGTCTAAAAAAGTAAAAAATACAAAATTGTGAAAACAGAGTTTTTAAATTCCGCTCATTTCATTTTGTGAACAAATTACCTTTTAATAAAAAAAAGTAAGCAAGTTATTGCATATTAAGGAAAGTGGCAATTTCATAGTCCGTTTAGTTCCATTTGTCAAATTGTTTGATATGAGCTGAACTTGGTGTCTTTTACATTGTAATCCTTAAATGATCAGTGTTCAGAAACAAATTTTAGTAGACTATGTAAATAGTTTCACTGATTAGACTTGGCTTTAGTGGTTGCATGGTGGAACAGACATGCTTAAGATTTGAGTCCAAGATGACAATCTATTCTCTTGATGTCGGGTTAAGCAGTCTATCTCCAGCCTCATTACGTCTAAACTGAGGCTCAAGTGTTGAGTGTCCAAGTCGAGTCTCTGGGATATACGAGTCTGAGTTGAGTATCCGGTGTCAAGTCGTGTCCAAGTCAAGTCCGCAGCTCTATGGTGAACTACAAACAGACTGGCAATCTGTGATGTCTCAGCCATAATCACTTCACAGGTTTGTAATATGAAGCATTACAGGCACTGAAACTTCATAGACAAATAGTGGCAGTAGATCTACACTGCTCACAAAAAATGACCTATTTTTTCTAAGCAGTACAGTTGTACTGAACGCCTACCTCGGTGACAGACACTTCCACTTCTTTTACTACGAAGCCACGCTGTTTTAGCACATGCAGAATATGACTCATTGTCTTGCTGAGATAAACAGGGACGTCCCTGAAAAAGACGTTGCTTTGATGGCAGCATATGTTGCTCCAAAACCTGTATACCTTTCAGCATTAATGGTGCCTTCACAGATGTGCAAGTTAACTATTTCATGGGCACTAACACACCCCCACACCATCAGAGATGCTGACTTTTGAACTTTGTACTGATAACAATCCAGACAGTCCTTTTCATCTTTGGCCCAGAGGACATGACATCCATGGTTTCCAACAACAATTGGAAATGTGTACCCGTCAGACCGCAGGACACTTTTCCACGTTGTGTCAATGTTGGTTTTCGATCTTGCTGCTTACATGTAGTGATTCCTCCAGATTCCCTGAATCTTTTGATGATATTATGGACTGTAGATGGTTAAATCAATCGTGCAGTTGCACAGTTCTTAAACTGTTGGACTATTTGCACGTGCAGTTTTTCACAAGGTGATGAACCTCGCCCCATCCTTATATGTGAACGACAGAGCCTTTCGGGGATGCCCCCTTTATGCCCAATAATGACACTCAACTGTAGAATGTTTTTTGTGTTTTTTGAGCATTCCTCAACTTCCCCAGTCTTTTGTTGCCCGCATCCCTGCTCTTTTGTTATGAGGTGCAGGCATCAAATTTCAAATTAGTGAATATTTGCAAAAAACAATAAAGTGTATCGGTTTGAACATTAAATATCTTGTCTTTGTAGTGTATTCAATTGAATGTGGGTTGAAAAGGATTTGGAAATCATCATATTCTATCTTTATCTATGTTTTACACAACTTCCTAGCTTCATTGGAATTGGGGTTATAAAAGAATGTTATCCAATCCAGTTTTTATGCCATTTTCTCAGCCGTACTGGTTATGTTCAGATTATAAGATATATAAGATATTATAAGATATGGGTTATTGACTATATATACAGTAGATCGCCCTGTTTAAAATAAACACATGGCAATTAAAAGCTATGAAACACGTTAATACATTTAATGCATGCATTACCATTACGAAAGTCCTATTTGCCATTGAACCAAACATGTATAAGCATGTCGTTCTCATACTGATTCCAGCCTGTGAACCTCAAAACGGCCTCACTGATTACATGCCCATTTTTCATTTACAAGCAATTACCGCTCTCACACTTCCTGGCTCGATACTCTGTGAAAATGTGACTTGAAACAGGCGTGGACTTTTGTGGAATGGTTCTGTTTAAGGCAACGAGAATTGTGTTTGCTAAATTCCCTGAGCTGATTGAGTTGTTTTGGGTGGCTGGAGCACATGAAGTGCTTTTACCTGACCCAATTTCCCTTTCAGTGAAGAACACAATTGGGCAGATTCTTTTACTTTTTGATACTGTGCACTTTTACTTCCATACATAAAATGACAGAGCTAGTTTAGATGGGAAACAAATGTTTAATTTTATGGTTTTACTTTATTATCAGTTAGTAATACCAATCGTAAAAAACTCATAAGGTCATGTTGGTGCAACATAGCTCTATGGATTATATTTTAGCATTTGATCCCTGCCCATGTATGACCTTTGTGTGTCTGGTTTCCAGTATCATGCAGGTAGATTTGCTAATCTTAACTTACTGTAGGTGTGTCTTGGACCAAAGCCCTTTCCATGATAAACTCCAGACCCACTGTGAGCCAGACAAGGATAAATCGGTTACACCAATCAACCATACCATTAAATCCACTGACAGGTGAAGTGAATAACATTGACAGTGTGGTGCTCTGGCCAATGTTTCCCTGAGAAACGTTGGGTCCTGGCATTCATGTGGATATTACAATGACATGCACGACCCAAAACATTGTTGTAGACCAATTACACCCCTTTGTGGCGTTGCCACACTGCAAAATCTTGCGGATAGGTTTCACCTAAATATTTGATGGCCATCAGATCCTTGAAAAACCCCAGCTCTCAACTTAAAAAATCTGATGGATCTGTTGCTAACATCTTGGTGCCAGGAACCACAGGACACCTTCAGATGTCTAATAGAGTTCATGCATCGATGGGTAAGAGCCTTGGCAGGTGTATGTGATGTTTCAATAATCATTGTGTATTCCTAAATTACATTTATTTGATCTATCACTGTGCTGTTTATTATAAAGAAGAATTATTAGGGTTGTCAGACCAATTGAATATTTATGTTTATTTATATTGTGTGCATTTTTATTTTGATTAACATGTGCTTGCTTGAATTCCAAAAGGAACTGAAGAACCATTGTATTGTGTACTTCCTAGAGTAAGTAATACGTGTAACCTTTGGATACTGTGTAGATGATAGCCTTTCACTTGTGTTTTCAGTGGTATTTTTGACCCATTTACATATTGTTTGCCCTGTACATTTACATTAAAGTATCATAAAAAGACTATGTGACTATGGTAATGTCATGACCTGTTTCACAGAACATATAAAGCCACTAAGTGGCAAAAATATATTTACAAGAATATCTCATTGTGTCTTAGATTATTTGACAAATACATTTATATTACAAATACATACATGCAAACATATTTTTAAAAAATCCATTAGGGTATACTTCAAAATGAATACTTTTGTGAGCAGTTTAGTTGTCTAGGGATCACAAATACCATAATAGTTCAATATTAAGTATTAATTTTATTAGGTACTCGTGCATGTAATGAGTGTGTATGTACAGGGAAGCCTAAGTACATTAAGAGCCTAAATATAGGTGCTTCACATATGGAGAAATTGCAGTTAACGACAATTAAAAATGATCAAGGTTAACATACCAATGACTTATCTCGAAGTATTGCATTATCATCCAAACCCAATTTCCGTCTACAGCTCCTACTTCATACTATCACTTTAATTTAAATTATGCCATATTTCAATGCACTCAGAAATCAATTGGTGAAAGAAAATTATGTTGAAATGGTGAACTAATCATCTGACCAAAAATCATGGGTGTCTTGTCTTGGGTGTTTATTGCCATCAGTGTAAGATGATCGTTCTAACGCAGAGCGCATGCAGAATCAACAAAGAACCTAAACAGCCAGTCAGCAGACAAGTCACATTCCGCCTAACTCAGCAGAAATTGTTCTTCCCCAGTCATCCCCCAAAGATTTAGATACAGAATAAAATGACCACAAATATGATTTCACATTTTCAGCCTCCAGCTTTGTTTTCACCTAGCAATAATTATATACACCCTAACATGCTGGCACTGGTTACAACAAATTAATTGACTACAAATGAGGTCAATGACTATTTACGGTGTTGAACTCCAACAATGTTGCCAAAACCAAAGTCAGACACAATCATGTCTGGTAACAACAACAACAACAACAAAAAACCTGGTCTACGAGATGGGCACTGTTTAATTTAATTCCATTTTGTGTGTGTGTGTGTGTGTGTGTGTGTGTGTGTGTGTGTGTGTGTGCG
>JAYJMA010143041.1:0-14973 GCA_036873895.1 Parotocinclus cabessadecuia | reverse complement strand
TCATCATGTACCTTTTTTTTTTTTTTTTTTAGACAGATTTGTGCGTGTCTGATTCTGTGTGCTTACATTTGCATAATGGACACATTTACAACCCCCATAATCCTGTGTGTATCGTTCTAGTGATAATAAGCCGAGCTGTCGGTATGGTAGTGGCACCAGTCCTGCCAGTAGGATTCTGTGCCGTCTGTGGTATTTTAGCAATAACATGAACTAAGGGGGCAGTTTTTATATAGAACATTAGTTTGTTTCAGTTTTGTACATATCACACCTGCTCAGCTCTGTATTTCATTAAAAGAATAAACTTGCAATATTGGCATAAAAATCATGAAATAAAAAAAAAAAAATCATTTCTTCTATTCTGCGTTTGCCTTCCTATGAAAATGTTTTTGGACGTTGTGCAATACCAGGTAGTATCAAATCCTTTAGGTTTTTAAACCTGCAGACAGCACTGTACAAAAGTATTAGGCCACCATTAAATAATACGATATATCTAAAATTATAGCTGATCTGTATATTTTAAACTTGTATATCATCATTTTTATCTTTATTTTAGCATATCTCAACCTGTTCAAATTGGGCCAATAGTGGTTTCATGGCTCCAAAGGTGGCCTGAAACTTTTGAGCAGTACTTTACATTTTAAATGATTTTGCATTTATTTTTAAGACCGATTTTTCATTCTCTGTTTGTTTTATTGCTGTCTTTATTGTTTTGCCTCTAAAGAGTGGTTTATTAGTTTCTCTATCTCATGGTGCTGTTTGCCAGTGTGCTTTTCTAGTGACATCCATCTATCTAGTGGCATTCCCAACTAGGACCCATACTTCCTGAAGGACGATATACCATTACCTGCTGGGAATTTGATGCCGGACCCCTGATAGGCGGCACAACTCCAGGCCTGACATGTTGCCCTAGGAACTCGGATCTTAACCTTGGACTCTCTGTGGTAAATGTTTTTCACCAAATCCAAATAAATATGAAGTTTATCCTTCTCTTCAATACTTATAAATACACTCATGGTTTGACATCGGCTTAAATATTACCTACGTGTGTACCTGATGTGTACAATTCTCGAAAGCAAATTGTTAAATCTGGTCATCATCAGCCATGGTTTGTTTTTTCAGACCATTAGTTACTGAGAATGCAGAAAGGCCAGAGACGATGAATTGTGGGTAATGTCTCTGGTGCCTTGTCGGAGTGTCATTCTAATCCTTTTACTATTTGCGTCCTTTCAGATAAAAGCCTTATTTTGCTCCTTTCGATTGCTAAAATGCAAGGAGAGTATGTACATGAGCACATGCCTGGTTCTTAGAGCTTGACAGAAGCCCGGAGACGTTTCCATTTAGCTGCTCAAACATCTTATTGGGTGGATGTGTGTGTGTATACACATCATCTAGTCTAGAGTACTTAAAAGCTTTATTTCATTCTTTGCACTCCAGAAGGCAAACCGTGTTACTTGCTAAGCCTGTGAACGTTTATTTCATGCTTAGTGTTAAATGTACAAATGTCCTTTATGGAAACACTCCATTACAACAGCTTTACTGTCAGGTAGAAAGTTACTGGCATCCTTTGGTAAAACTGGTTATCTAATGTTCTTTGTCGTGTTCGCATTGTCAATTCACTGTTTGTAAAGTTTGATGAATGATTAAGGGAATCTGGCCTATGTGCCAACTCATTTATATCTTAGGATGTCAACACAGAACATTTGGAATGCTCTGGAAGTTTTTTTTGCTGTGAATAGAAATATGGTAGACTTGCATCGTGTTAATAATTTTATGTATCTTAACTTTAGGTAAACTACATGCCCTGGACACTTTATTAGGTCTGCCTTTTTGTTTCTACACTCATTGTCTATCTAGCTGCAGTTACAGTCTATAGCTTTTCTGTTTCTCTACTTGGTTAATTTGTTTGCTTTAATCTTTAAAGGTCAGGACCAGCACATATCAGGTACCGTTTGGGTTGTGGATCACTGTCAGCACTGCATTGATGCTGACGTGGTAGTGGTGTGTTCGTGTATGTTGTGCTGATATGATTGGATCAGATGCAGTAGTGCTGCTTGAGTTTTTAAACACTGGGTTCTCTCGCTCTGGACTCTGGACTATAGACACATATATGAAATTGCCCCACCTTGTAGAAGTCAGTGACATAGACATTAGCTCATCTCTATCTGGACATTTTGGTGGGTGGACTATTTTAGTGATACTGTGGAGCTGAAATACTCCAGCAGCACTGTTGTGTCAAATCCACACCACCACCTTATCAGCATCACTGCAGTGCTTTAAATGATCCATCACTCAAATAGTAGCTGATCTTTAGAGAGCAGACCATTAGAGAGCAGAATTAAGGGGATTAACAAAGTACTGTATGTAAATGGACTACAGTCTGTAATTGTAGAACTACAAAGTGCTTCTATTTAGTACGCTGGCTCCTGATAAAAGGAGGTGTACCAAATAAAGTCATTATGAATTTTCTGTTATTCTTGTACCTTATAGTTTGTACAGATTAATAGCGAAACAAAGCCACTGTTTAAGATACAAACAATTTGAATTTCAGCGCCAGTCAAAAAAAAAATCAAAATCCCTTACAGTAACTCGAGAAGAAAACAAAAACGCTTTTGATTGGTCCTAATAATAATCTATTCAATTCACCGTAGGGAGTATCTTACAAATTCCTAATATATAATGAGTAAAGTAATATCTAGTCAAAAAAAGTACATTTTATTAACTTCCCCAACATTGGCCACTGGTAGGAAATGAGTGTGACTGTATTATCAGAGTAGCTTCATATGATCAGTAATTAATTTCATTTTATTGATATTAATTTTTATTAATTTTATGGTTCATGTCAAACTAGAACCATATTAACATTCAGTCCATAGGCACTAACTAACTAACAGGCACTAGCCTTGACTTCATTATCCTCAGGTAATTTCCATATTGACTCAATGTCTCACTTGGTAAATCGCTCCTGTTTAATTTAGACCCACAAACAAATCTGCTCATTCATTCATGTTTATACGTTATTAATCCAATTCCCAGGTCAGGAGCAATCTATTGCAGTGCACATGCACACCCACTCACTCATCCTGGGACAATTTACCCCAGGGGCAATTGTAAAACTCCTGATCAGGAATTAAACCTGTGGTGCTAAGAAGCATCAGTGCTAACCACAGTGCCGGCGTGCTGCCACAAACAAATCTATTTACTCATACTCAGGTCTCCAGTAGCCGCTAAGCACTTAAAATATCATGTTCATGACGCTGTTTTTTTAATAAATGAAAAATCTGCATCTTATTACCGATAAACCTTTATTATGTCTCCAGCAAGTATGGTACAGAGAACAAGAACAAGAGCGTTCAAAATAAACGAAAAAGTATATTTCAAATAGCCTATATACATGTTAAGCTAAAATTATCATAATGCATTAAGAAAAAAAAAACCAAATACAAAACATAGTACAAAACGCTCGTTTCCATTAGGAAAAGGCCCAGGTGTGAGTGACGGGCCTTGGCTTGATGTTCTGATGTTGCTGACAGGTGAGAAAAGTCTCATGAGAAGATAAGAAAGGACTGCAAATCAAATAGAGTACAAGCTGTACAGGTTTTAACAACGTCCAGTATCTGGATAAAGAAGGGACTATGGGCATTTGGGAAGGGAAAAGGCAGACTTCCCCGTTAACACGTGAACTCTACAAAGGGCAGTAGCAGTTAAATGTATTAAACCCCGTTTATACAATTTTACATACATATAATAGTCAGGAACACGCTCTGTGCCTTTGTTAGTATATTTCAGTATATTTACAGATCACAAACCACAGCAAGTTAAACACGTATAGTTTTAACATTGAAATAAAATCAGATGTATGATGCACAGGTCTGGATATGAGGTGTATTCGTTTGGTTCTGAAGATCTGTGCATGGTTTGGCTATGCTGGAGGTCTGTATCCAGGAGGTCTGTCTCTAAAAGCATTAGCTGTGTGTTTTCTCCATCTGCTCAACCTCAGTTCTTGTCAGTCTGTGTGCACCGGGTACAAAGAAAATACAGCTAGTGGGAAGGAGGTCAATGCAAGAAAGCTTCTCCTGCACACAGTGTCTGGTGAGATTATCTGAGATGCTTTTCCTGAGTGCAAATTAAAGCAGAAATGATTAACTGAATTGTAAACATGGAAATTGATCAGACTATGATCAGACATTGTTACCAAATGGCACTCCACAGTGTACATTCACCGATCACTTTATTAGTTACACCTCCTTGTTTCTACACCCATGGTGTCTAGACGTATATTATCAGTTCCTTTTACCACACCGATACACTTTATTGTTCTACTGTTACAGACTGTACAGACTGTTTCTATACGTACTTTGTACTTTGACTGACCGGTTAATGCCATTTTGAGAAGGCTGTTCATAACTTAGATATTGAGAAATAGTGAAGAAGATGTGGAGAACCTTTCACGCATTACAACTTGCAGCTCATAAACGGACAGCTGATTGGTTAAAATCAAAGAGATAGCAAAAGATCATTCAGTGAGAGTGGGGCGATTTATAAGAAGATGGAAACTTTCCAGCGTCAAATCCTGCTTAACTGTAACTGGGATTAAAGACATATATAGATGCTGCTACCTTGTGCACTAATCTAACATTTATTCTTTCTATTTTTTGTACTCAGAAACAAAATGTTAGCGGATAATTGATGTTGTAAGTGCAATAAAACATTTTTTTTTTCATGACTTGATAAGAGTGCCAGCAGAGACCGTGCATTTGTAGCTTAAACAAACGTTCATTTAAGTAAGTCAGTTTTGCGTCTCATTTAGCATCATTAGTTTTTTCAGTCATATCGACATTCTATATTCTATTACTGATATGGTGGCGGTGTGTTAGTGTGTGTGTTTTCTTGGCATGACTGGATCAGACACAGCAGTGCTGCTGGAGTTTTACTACAGTGTTCAGTCACTTTGCACTCTATCACACATCTATCATATTGCTTTGCATTAGACAAAACTTATATGTTGCTGCACAGTTTGTGCTAATCATCCTTTAATCTTTCATTTGTGCTCACAGGATGTGGGTGGCTGGACATTTTGGATTAGTGGACTCTTTCCTGTCCAGTGGTGACACTGAGGTGTTTTAATACTCTAGCAGCGCTGTTGTGTCTGACCCACTCATATTAGCACCATGTCAGTGTCACTACAGTCCTGAGAATGATCCACCACCCAAATAGTATCTGATCTGTGCTGGTCCTGTGAGGGTCCTGACCATTAGAGAATAGAGTAAAGTGTGTGGAGAACAGATGGACTACAGACTGTAACTGTAGAAATACATGCATCTACATGGTAAAATAGACAAAAAGTGTAGAAATAAGGAGCTGTACTTAATAAAATGATTGGTGTAAGTCTGTTAAGTGAAAAAGAGCCAGTTGTAATCACCAATAACGTTGAATGCACAAAATGGAAACTGTGATTTTAGCTCAGTCCTACAAAACCTCAGAAAATGGTACAACAGGTTAAAGAAACAATTTAACCAGTTCTACACCGTAGTAATGTTTCCATACAGATCTACCCTTCAGACAGAGCCGTTTAACTGGTTCACAATGGGAGCCAGATTACAAAACATGATAGCAAGTGAGGGACCAGTAACGCTCATCTAATGGCATGCATTAATGTCCAGTGGAGGTTTGTGTGCCACTTAAACTGTACTGTCTGCACAAGTTCAATGTCTTTGTTACCAACAAGCTCTCATTACACAGTAAACACAAATGCTTTATACCAACTGCAAGAGCAAAGACAATGTGATTTTGGCAACAGTCCGAGGAACTAAGACAATAAAGCATGTCAGGCATGTGAATGTGGGACGGTTAAATCAGCTAGTGTTTCTCAAACAGGGGGGTAGTACTACAAGGGGTACTTAAGGAAAAATCAAGGCTATTAATGGTATACGGTGGAGACCAAAAGTCTGAAAGCACTAGTGAAAATACTTATTTGGGTCTTTGAGAAGGATTCATACAGCAGCAAGCTCATGATCCAAAACACACTTCAAAGCATTGCAGCCACTACTTGAAGACCTAAAAAAGATCAAGGTGTGCTGACTGTCAGGGATTTTCCACAACAGTGACCTGACCTAAACTTGCAAACGTGTGCAGGGGAACTTAAAGGCAGAGAAAGCCATACATTCAGCAATATTACAAGATGCTCTTTGGATTATTCGAAAATCCAACTGGGAGAACACGGATCATCAGATTTTGCACAGACTTGTGGAGTCCATGCAGCTCGAGGGCATGTATAACAATCAATTCGGAAATTTAGCAAAATTGTTTGAAGATTTAGCTTTTTACTCAAATTGTGTTGCTGGTTATATTATTGGTAAGTGGGCGGCTGATGCCTCAGTGTTCTTCCCGACCCTAGACTGTATACCTGTAAAGTTTGCATGTTCTCCCCATGTCCATGTTGGTCTACTCCAGGAGAGTGTTCTCCCACATGTTTTCTTGCTCCTGTGATAAATATAGCCATTGATGCTGCCATAAGGTTAATGAATAAATAAGTAAATATAATCTGATCTGTACTGAAAAAGATTTGCTGTTTTCGCATCAAGCAGTTCTAGTCTAGTTATTTGGAAATAACTACATTTGTTCCAGGGCCATGTTTTGGTTTGCAATATCACCACCAATAGGACGCTGCGTGAAGTTTGATTTTGTCACTCAAAAATGTGTTGTACCTCTTCCTTCACATAAAGGCTCAGTAAAACCTTTTTATTAGGCCGTTGTTTTACTTTTAGAGTGCAGATCTGTTGTTTATATGACTATTGGTGTACAAGTATATTGAAAAATTGTGGTCAATCACCCTCAACAAGGCACTTTGGTCTAGATCAATCGCTATACACATCACAATGTCTGGACAAGTCTCTGCATTTTACGTCACTGTGGTGTGGCACAACTCGCGAGGCCACTTTCACCAATAGCTCTAAGAACTATGCAAAAGTTCCTCCTGTGCAAATGCACCTATTGCATTCAAGCACTGGACTTGACAGCACTGGGAGATTTTCCCCTGTCCAAACTCCTCTCCCCCTGGCACAGCCAATAACTGTCTGAGCCCGGTGGACTGGGGATACGGACTGCTGTGCCACCCCAGCAAATGACCAACAAAAATCAATTTGCCAGAGGACAGGCACAAGCCAGGGAAGTTTACTATTTAAAACAAGTGCATTATCAACAGAGGCAATATTGTGTAAGATAATTAAAATTGGTTAAGGGTGCTCTTGAGGGACAAATAGGGATAACTCATTAATTTGCCTAATGCAAAATAAATGTAAACCCAATTTCATTTAATTAGATTAGAATCAGATTACCATGAAAACAAAATATGGGCTGCCAGCTGCTAATTGAAAAGCTAATTGCAAAGTTCCTTTATAAATCGGCCGCCTTAGTGACAAGCAGTTGTATTTGAAATTCCAAATTATTTCAAATAAATTAGTTGATTATCTTCTGTTTACAAATATTGCACGTGTGTTAAGCAAACTATTGTTGTAATGTGCATTTTTGCTCTGTGGTATCAAAGCACACAAAGAGGATAACAGCTGATAAGCTGGTGACTTTCAGCTCTTTAATAATCCTCCTCCTCCTTCCTTCTCCTCATTTGATTGTAGATGGGCCAGATGAGTAGACCGGGCCAGAATCAATTCGTAAAAGTGTTGTGTCTTATGTAAAGCTCACTCATGAGTCAGTGCCCTAATGCGGACTTAAGTGACTCTCAAGCGCACTCATGCTTCATTTGATGGGTATGTTTACTCACTCCTGTCATGGACGCAAAGTGAAACACTGAACTCTTGCTCAGCAATTCACTGTTCAATGTTCTCACCAGCCTGTGCTTGCATTTCTATTGTCTGTCTCGTATGCCGCATCTATCTTTTTGTGGTTTAAGGCTTAGCTAACACACTACATCAGAGGATTTATCTAATATATTCATCTGATGGATCTTTCAATCAGGTACAAATATATATATGTTATGCGTAGGGTCAGGTATCAAATACAGAAAATGTTTGGCCCGCTTTTGGAAAGAAAACGACAAGGTGAAATGTAATACGTGTGGGAAGTGCATCAGTTGTGAAGGAGGTTGAATCTCCAACATGCTGTGTACCGTGTTTGACTGACTGTGGCTCCTAGTTCAAATCCTGCATTAGCCAGAGATATAAGATATAACACCTTCTCTAGCATATTCAGTACAGCTGTCATGTGATGCCCCATTCTCATTAGAAGTGAAAATAATCAAATGAATCATTAATTCATTATTTTCCACTTAATCCACGCGGGGTTGCGGGCCAGCCGGTTGTCACCCGGCAACTCTGGGTGCCATGGTAGGAACAACCCTAGACAGGGCGCCAATCCATCGTAGGAAAGACACAAAGTCATGCATACGAAGGGCCTTTTTTAGAGACACCAATTAACCTAACACGCATGTCTTTCGGACTGTGGGAGGAATCCGGAGTACCTGGAGTAAACCCACACAGACACGGGGAGGGCATGCAGACTCCACACAGGGATTAAACCCGGGACCTTTTTGCTGCGAGCCAAAGTGCTGCCCTAAAATTAAGCATACAGCTGACATATATTACTTATTAGCAGAAACAGAATCTCAATCAATAAAATGCAAATGATACCCATCCACAGTCAAAAGAGGCCAATGTAATGCATATGCATTATATATATATTTCACATTACATTTTGTTCGAGAGGTGTGAGGTGATTATTTGTACTGGGTCAGGGCCTCAGAGGCCCACAGTCTAATATGCTTTTAGTTACTGTCAAGCTGACACAACATAACAGCAAGTAATGCCAGTCTAGTGCACCAGAGAACCCTGGCATAACAAAAATGATCTACAGTGTATTAATTATTCATGCAACCGACCAACAATCAAACATTTTAAGAGGAAGAGAAAGATGTCTTATTATTACTCATAGCTGTTTGGTAGGATTTCTTCACAGTCCTTTCCTGACCCTATTTACTCTAGGTCATTTCTTGAGTATCAAGCCACATAAAGACGAGTGTGTAAATGCAATCTAGATGCACCCAGTCGGAGTGTGACTGCTTAGACCTAGGTGTGTCATCAGACTCACTTTACTGGTGCATGTGAGTGTAATGTAGCATTTATTTAGCAAAATTACAGAACATGCCAAGCAAATTTACTACTGGCTCTACATTTCCAGAGGCAGTTTCCTTTTTTTAATATGGTAATATGTATAAGAGATGCAAACAGAGACCTGTGGCTCTTGCGTGAAAAAAAAAATCTCTGTCTGCACCCTCCACAGTACCCAACCATAATTATTTTACAATATCATTTCAAAAGAAAACCTTGCAATTCAAACACCAGAAGGCTGTTCAAACTCCAATTTGTTCGATGTCGAAAGATAACATAATATGAATATAATGAAGTAAACCTATATATCATATCTTACCGTTTCGTATCATATCATCTTGGCCTAACCCATGTTTGAAGTATTGTTTAAATTTATTTTAAAAAAGGACAGTTCAAGACCCCAGTTATTCGAGTGAACAGGTTTTTGAATTCCGAAGTTCCACTGTAGTAATAATTACATCCAAACCTAACGGGCAGGAGGAAACACATTATGCTGTTAAAAAACAAAATCACATGTACATGCTGTGAGTAGCAATTATTGGTGTTACATTTTAGCCTCCTTCCAAACTCTCTGGGGGTTGTCCTCAATAAAAAATTAAAAAAAAAAAAAAACTATGCCTATGCATAAACAGACCGAGTGTAAACAGGGTCTTTGACCCATTCTTCTGAAGGCAAACACACTTAGTACATCATACCCCCTAAGTATGCATGCAGTCCATTAAGCTGCATATGCAGTAGTCCTGTTTATTTAGGAACAGAAGAAGTAAATAAGGGTTTCAGAGTTCCAACTTACCCACTGGAGAACTGTCTGGATTGTACTACTACTGTCTTTTTCATGAATAACAAGGAAAGATGTCAAGACAGTACTGTTGTTTTGATGTACTTATTTCACCTCACAGTAAGCAGTCACTTTTTTCCATTCTATCTTTCAGAAGATCACGTAGGCTACAGTCTGCCTTTCTATGCTTGTGCTGACCCACGGATGCTGTTGTAGGTCAGCCTGGTGAGCACCCCGCTTGACTGTGTGTTTTCCTGCCCGGTACCTCCTGAGCATCTAAGTGTTCCTGCTGCTCCTCCAGCACTGAGTCGCCCGCTGCCTCTGCCCTCTCTGTTTGTTTTTCTCGCGCAGCATGAGAAAGTGGCCAGCATGCCCTGGCGGAAGCGCTTGTTCATGAAGCAGTAGATGATGGGGTTGACGCAGGCCGAAGTGTACGAAAGAAGATGGATGAAGGAAATAGGCGCTCCGGAGAGCAGTCGGTCCGCTGAGCGCTGGTCAAAAGCCCGCCATGCGTTCGCAGCAAAGACGGGCGTCCAGCAAATAAAGAAGAGCACCACTATGACCAGCAGCATGCGGATCACGCGCTTCTTTGCCATCAGGTTGGCCGTGGGGCTGCTGCTGCACACGCGGTTCATCATGGGCCTACTGGAGTTAGCGGAAACCATCAGGGCTGCTTGATTGTTTAACAAATCTGGACGCCGCTTCCTGGATGCCTGAAGGTAGCAGCCGTCGCTCTCGCTGGGTTTCAGGCTTCCTGTACTGCTCTGCCTCTCTGAGAAGCACACAGGAGACAGCCGAATTCATTATACCTGCTAAATTGACTTTTAATAGAAACATTTAGCCATTTAAAATTGGGTTACACATTTCTATCCACTGCATTGGCAGAATATTGCCCCAAACAGCCATTTAATAACTACGAAAATAACTGGGTCTCATTTTTCACTTACCGGTAATTAAAAAAAATTAAAGTTTTTGGGGACATCGGCAAACACAAAAATGTTGTTGTTGTTTTTTAAACAGATGTCCTTATTATATCTGTTGTGTCTGCTAGGTAAATGTAGTTGGAAATAATAGACGTTTGCTTAACTCCTGTCTCTCAGACTTCCCTCCTGAGCAAAAACACTTGAATAATCTCACCTCTCGCCTTGAGTTTTAGCAAATATCTTGACAGTTAGCAGTAGTTTATAGCTTTTCCAGCTTGGAGAACTATTTTCTAAAACATTACATTCATCTTTAAACCAAATAAGCTTTTGTGGTTTAAGGTTAAAAGCCACTGCCAGAAACAGAATTAGACAACCTTTATATTAGATTAGCCTTCTGAGTCAAAAACCAAGAGTTTAAGAAGTCGCTTCCTAGTCATAGAAATGTAATACACTGTATAAGATACACTGTCACATATTTTAAGCATTTATAGCAAGAATTCAAAACGCCCTTCAAAAATACCCTTGCTTTCTTATAAGTAGGTTTCAAGCCAAATGTTTTTTGTTCATTAAAAAAAAATAATTAGACATAAATATTAAAATTGTTGGTAATCACCTTTATTTTAAAGATATAGAAGTGATTAAATATATTTATTTTATTATTATGTATTATCCTTTTAATACTAGAATAGACAAATGATAAAGAAAACAGAGATACAAATTTCTGCCATTCTTGTAAGAAACATACAATACACAATGTGTGCACCTCGGTTTGACTTCCTATTAGCCATTTCAAACTTGATTCCTCTGTAGAGCTCGACTGAGATTAGCCCGTATGCTGTCATCATCACAATTCCCGGCACTAAGATGAGGATCAATAACAGGAACACATACCTGAAAGAAAGAAAGTTGCACAGCCAGGGGAATCAATACTTTCCAATATGCTTTCACTTTCCACGGTGTAATGTTCCTGATGTTATGAGACAAACAGCAACAGCCGGTCATCAGTCTAACTGCCACATACTTCTAGGGGCTGTTCTTTAGCTTCCCAAGCTGGGTCATGAGCAACTTTCGACATCCTATTGGTTACATGCTGATTAGACCAAAAACACGTTTACCATTTTAGGCATTCATCAAATTGTATCAGGCTGTGCAATTAAATGTAATTTCTGCTTACTAAACACTGTATTTCATTATTGATATAAATCAAAATTAATTTTCTCATCAGATTTAGCTAATAAATTTATATAAAAAAGTGTGTCAAACAATATTTTTTTGTATTAATGATATTTAGCTTGGTTATATTTGACAATAATGTTTATTTTTTGTCCATTTAAAAGGCAGCAATATAAAATTTGCCACACTACATTTATTATATTTAATAACATTTTATCATCATGTCATTGTATCAACATTTGATTGCAACATTACTGAGGGAGACTGCTGAGGCACAGTATTCAGATGATACACACAAATAACACAGCAGCAATTTATTAGAGCAATACATTTATTATTACCTTTATAAATTAATTTATAAATACCTTATTTTATTAGGTACGTTTGTTATTTCGTGAGCCAGGCATGTTGTTATAGGGAACAGTTATTTTGCATGATTTGTGTGAAAAGTCTGAAGTTGTACAGTAATGAACACGTGACCATAACTGTTTACTGCTCCTTACAAACTGACTACTGTATATAGAATGTAATAAGTATTATTATTTATTAATAAGTATATATTATTATTTGGGGACGTTTAGGACAGGTGTTTGTGCTTTATTTTTTAGTTCAATTTTGATAGTCCTTTTTTAATCTGCCATGTTTTCGTGCTTCCTCGTTAATCACATATATGTAGCTGTAGTGTTAGGAGGGACGGGGGTGCACTGGTTAGTGCGGTCGACTCACAATCTCTCAGAATCAGCCTGTGTGGAGTATGCATGCCTTTGTGTCTGTGTAGGTTTACTCCTGGTACTCCAGTTTCCTCCCACATTCCAAAGACATTCATGAAATTAAATTAAAAACAGGTTTACACGTGCTAATGGTTACTTCAATTTAATTCCACTGCAGAAGTGTCTGGAAGATCAAACCATTTGATGAGGGTTTCCAATTTTTTTGCAATTTTAGCATGTAATTACACTTTCTTAGTGTTTCATTCATTCACTTTCTTTTCTGCTTGACCCTGGACAGGCCTAGCCGGCAACACAGAGCACAATTCAGGAACAACCCTAGACAAAAGCACACTCACATACTCACTCACACTCACAAAGGGCCACTTTAGCGTAATCAATTAATCTGCAGACTCCACACAGACAGGACATAGATCACCTGGGATCCAGGGCCTTTTCGCGATGAATGTTACCCCTTATTCTTTGTTTGTTTCTGATTACCGAGTCAAGACAAGAATGTAGATTTGAGAAAAAAAAAAGAAAAGTCTACTTATAATTCATACATAATGTTTAAAAGAAATTAAAACAGTACTGTTTAAAACTGGCTGAATAATTGTACTAAATAAAGCGAATATATGACTGCTGATAGGCCAGATGTGGTGGCCTATGGACTTGAACCCACAACCTTCTTGCCATTAAATAACATGTATGATAAAATATGGCTCCTGCAAATGTTTTGCCAAATTCTGCAAGGTCACAATTGCTATTGCATGTGTTACTGGTTACTACGATTTGCATTTGCTGCATATAATGTTTGAAAGATCAACAAATTTGATCAGGGTTTCCATTTCTTGCAATGTGTAGCACTTATTTACTCTGTGTTAGTGTTGCTAAGGGCTGTTCTTTCTTTGTTTCTGATGAATGTGTCAAGACTAGAATGTGCAATGTGACTCAGAAGTCCACTTATGAATGATATATAATGCCCCCGAGCAATAAAAATGTACTGTTTTAAAAGGGCTAAGTAATTGTGCTAAACAAAGAGAACATACCATGATTGCTGTACGACGTCACTGGGCCAGATGTGGCGGCACATGTTGCCTGTGCTGTTGTTGTTACGGCGGTATGGCACCAGAGTGCTGGAGATAGGGTATGGCAGCATGAGAAGGAAGGACAGCAGCCATGTGGCACTGATCACCTTGGCGGCGTGTGACTTGGTCTGCCAGGTGCGTGATGTTAGAGGGTTGCAGATGGCACTGTAGCGCTCCAGAGAGATAGCCACCAGGTTAAAGGTGGACACGCTCACTGAGATACCTGTGTGTTGTTAAAAAAGAATCAATTCTTTCTTTCGATCCACTTAGGCTGGATGGCACTGTTGGTGTACAGTAATGAACGTACTTTATCGCAACGCTTGAAAACACAAGCAGGGAAAATGATACCACACCAGGTCAGGACTGCTGCTACGCTAACAAAGCACTACGGCCAGAAGAGAAGGCATTAGAGTTGTTAGTTTGCGTTATTTGAGAGGCGATGTAGAGCTTAAGAACTGGCAACTCTAAACAAAATATTTGTCAGCATAGCAACATGTCTAGCATTCCTGGCAAATGCATTTCCTGATCCGTCATGTCACAGTAAACACTGAATGACATTCCAGACCGTTTAACATCAACGTATATTTGCTGTATGAGCTGAGGTTAAAAGTATGCTCCCCTTGTATTAAGAGCCACCGGCGTGTTAACAGTTTGACATATCTTTTATACTTTATGACTGTCCGGATTCTGACCTAAGATCTTGTTCTTATAAATGATCAACAATACGATCTGTTAACTCTCAGTGTCGAAAGACCCACACAGTACGAACAACAGGGCTAGTAAATCCATACTGCTTTATCATGCTCCTAGTGTTGAAAAACAGAGCAATATAAACACATGCTGCTGGATTCGGATAATGTTTCAGTATAACTGCTAGATATATGTATTTCCTGGTATTGACTGGACTTTGAGGTTGAACTTTTTCATAGGTCTCATGTGTTCACACTGCAGAGAATGGGAATGATTGTACTGTTTAGAATGCTGTCTTTAGGTTCTTTTTGTGCTTTTTTAAAACTCTGTGGTAGAGTCTTTTCTCAGGGCATAGGAACCTTGAGACGCATACAGTGGCAGTGATTTTTCCAGATCTTTGTCTTTGCTTCTTTAACATCACTATCGGCATCAGTGTATCTTAGCGACACACACACACACACGGTTGTATCCATAGTTCATCTCAAGACTAGCCAT
>JAYJMA010143032.1:0-14973 GCA_036873895.1 Parotocinclus cabessadecuia | reverse complement strand
CAACAATTATATATGTTATATTTTAGATATTAGTATATAACCTAGACTCATATGAAATGTAGAAGAAAGTGTAATTAGTAATTATAATTATCTATAATTGCTATAGATAATGCTCATACTCCTTTAAAAAACAATTGTATTTTTTCTGCTTTATTTGCGCATTTTGCATGTTCAAGTAAAGCATTAAAGTAAGAGTAAGTAAAGTAAAGAGTTAAAAAGGGAACAGTTCTGAAATGTAATTTTAAAAAGCTAGAATAACAGGGTTGAAAAAGTGATCAGTTTCCTTATTTAATACTTCGTATAGACATCTTTTGCCTTAATCACAGATGTTAAAGTTTGTGAGATTGTTGTGACATGCGCAAACTTTACAGTTGCATTTGACCTGTTGGTAGCTTCTCTGATCAAAATCCACCTTGTGGTCCTTCAGTTTGTGGGGAAGGCCCCATTTAGACGAATGTTGGTGGTACCGTACTTCTTAATGCTACTTTGTGGGGTACTTCAAACCTCAGAAATGTTTTGTTTCTGTAGGCACTGTATGTCCTTACAATGCCACATTGTAACTATTGACCTTTTCTTCAATTGCTAGGAATCCACACAAGATATACTGGCAGCTCTTCAGATTGATGCTGAGGAGGTAATTCGAAGTATTCTCTCCCTAAAAGACAAGGCAAGGAAGCTAATTTGCAAATGGTTATATCACCACTGTCGAACAAGTCTCTCTATCATTGTGGCTGCTAATCTGGTGCCTTGTCAGGAGAAGCTTCTCTTTGAACCCTATCTGATTAGCAGAACACTCATAAAAACTGACAACAAGAACCCAATATGGCACCTCCTTTACATAGACAACCTTCTGGCCCAAGGTAAAAAAGGTCATGTTTTTCCGTACTGCATTTCTGTGTGCGCAAATTTTAGACACTTGTCTTAGCTGATCGTTTTGTGTTTTTTGTAACCATCTCAGGGGATATTAAGACAGCCGGTACATACCTGCGCCAAGTCTTTGGTCAGGAACCTTGTGATGCAGTGGCTCAGGCAAGATGGGGAGTGGTGGAGTGCTGGAAACAGAACTACAGATCAGCAGCAAAGTGTTTGAGTGGAGTGTCTGAGAAAGATCCTTCAGTACTCCAGTTTCTCCTGACTCTTATTCAGCCCCAACAAAGGAGAAGCCTGGGACAAGTAATACACTAAATATACACTTCAAAATGTTCAATGTTTTGGAAAGACTGGGGCCAAAGTGGAGGCCAAAAGTCTGAAACCAAATCTAATAATAACAATAATAATAATAATAATAATAAGTTTAATTTATATAGCGCCTTTCTTAAAACCAAGGACGCTTTACAGCAAGTATTACACAACATAATTTACACAACAAGATACACACAGTTCAAGACAAGCAGAGACAACAAACATTAAATAGAAGAGGTAAATAGGAAAGTTTTTAGAAGACATTTAAATTCTTCAATTGTTGATAAGGACCTAATGGACAAAGGAAGAGAGTTCCAGAAGATGGGAGCAGCAACAGCAAAGGATCTCCCACCCATAGAAGAAAGCCTAAACCTGAGGACAGATCTTTTGGTCTTTGTAAGGATCCTAGCAGCAGAGTTTTGGATGTATTGTAAGATTTGAATGGAAGTGGACGGAAGACCATAAATAAGAGAATTACAATAATCAAGAGACGAGAGCAGACAAAAGCATAAACCAGGATTTCAGCAGCAGCAGGAGAGAGGAACGGGCGTAACCGAGCGATGTTCTGAAGATGAAAGAAAGCAGACTTAGAAATAGACTTAATATGAGGAAGAAAAGACAGAGTTGGATCAAAAAGAACACCAAGATTACGTACTGCAGGACATAAGGGAACAGGCACACCTGTGATAGGTAAGGAGATGGTGGAGATAGAGGAAAGCACAGATTTAGTGACCAACAAACAAAAACTCAGTGACAAAATATATATATATATTAGTACAAATGCTTAGTACAAATCATCAACTGTTTTTTTTTGGGTTGAGATATTTAGAGTAGAAAAATCATTCAAAAAAACTGCTATCGAGCAAATCTTGAGTGTATTATTGCTTTTATACAACAGTTTTCCCCATACTGGATATGAGTCTGTCTGACAATACTTTTTTGCAAAGAAGTAGGTCCACAACAAATTAATTGCTCTAACAGAAGGCCTGTGGTCCAAATAGCAAAACCAAGTAACATTAGTTTGAAATACAAAGCACGAATAAGTGAAGGAGAAAGGAAAACAGAGCTAAAACTATTATTATTATTACTATTATTCCTTTATTTGTGTAAGTCCTGTGTGTGTATATAAAGTTTGTCATTACCTGGCAGAGCCATAGTGGAGAGAACAGCGGTGCTGTTCACAATTTCAGTCATGCTGATCTCTTATTCACCAAGTAGATTGTAAGGTTGGAACTAATTGTTTTATAATCAACATTAAAACACATTGCTGGCAAAATGCATTGCAGGAATTTTCTTAGTGTGTAGTAAACAGAGCATGAAGTAAAGTAACACAGTACTTGATGGGTGCAATACTGAAGTATTTCTGCGCTTCCCTTCAAGGCAGCATCTCAGGAGGCGAGCAGAGTCTCTCAGAATGGCCGCTGGGAGTGTGCATTGGCTCTGTTGACAGTAGCTGTGGAAGCACTTGAAGGCACAAAGCTCCAGCACCTAAGGCAGCGAGCAGCATGTCTGGCACATCTGGGTCTCCACGAGCGAGCAGTGACAGATCTGGACCGTGTTATTCTGTTCCACAGTGAGTGCAACAGTGAGGAGTGCAAGGTGAAGGTGGAGGATCTGTGTAGACGAGGACACAGTCTGTTGCTGTGTTCCAAAGAAGATTTAGCTTTGAACGACTTCTCCAAAGCTTTGGACTTGCATGTGGCACAGGCATTGTTATGTGTGGAGGTCA
Source organism: Parotocinclus cabessadecuia (assembly GCA_036873895.1). NCBI lineage: Eukaryota > Metazoa > Chordata > Actinopteri > Siluriformes > Loricariidae > Parotocinclus > Parotocinclus cabessadecuia. The sequence continues at coordinate 12,062 of JAYJMA010143032.1, read as the reverse complement.
GACCGGGGAAGCATCGACTTGCTGAGCTTTTCCTATACTTTGCACAGCAGTATTATGGCCAGCAACAACTGGAAAAGGCATGGTGTCTCACTGAGAGTGGTTTGAAGGTAGACAGCAACCATGCAGAGCTACGCCACCTCAAGGCCAAAATCAAACGAGAGGTTTCTGGACCATGCAAGGTTCACTAATACACTGTACAGGTATGCGTTTAATGACTTTCGCATTCTGTGAAACAGTCACATACCCTAGTTATGTCCATACCCCAGCACTGTCAGTGTGTTTTGGCAGTCTCGGGTGACCATACACCCTACTGAACAGTCATTGTGGGGCCCTCTCGTCCAGTTTAACATTCTTCTGTTTATCCCCATAAATATATCACTTGCTACTCAATCACATTAATTGACTTTGCATCTAGTTTGTGTAATTGAACAACTTTCTTTGACTTTTTCTCAAGGAAATAATATTAAATGCTTCTTTTTAACTGCTTCATATTCATTTTGAAATATCCCCTAATATTTGTGAACAGTGTGTATGTACATCTATATATCAGCTACTAATATACAAAATCAGCTACTTATCACATAAAAGTAAAAAAGACTGTCATACATCCTACATTAGCCTTAAAAAAAGTTTTATTAGCCTTTAGCCCTTTCTCATCTGACACACGTATTTACATAAAATTAGAAGTTTATACATGTAATGATCTGTGTCGTGTTTCACCCAAACCCAGTCCTAAATTTGAGTTTCACTAGGAGCATCTAGGTTGTAGTAGTTCTGTAAGGACATAGATTTTCTGATTTTTTTACTGATACTGTGTTGTAATGTAATGTTAGAAGCCAGCTAGCATTTATTTTTGCTGACTCCTAAAAGGTAATTGCTTAAGGGGGTCTGTAGCCTAATAACATGTGTACATTTATAGCTCAGCTGTAGATGACTGGATAACTAGCAGGCTGGCTTTTTACAACTGTTAACCTGATGCTTTTAGCCTTTGCACTCATTTGATTGAAAGCTATATGGGAATAGGTAATGGATTGTGTGGCTCTACTTTTAAAAACATCTGAATTTAGTGCAGTACAAAAAGAAACTAATATTGAACTGTTCTTCATGACAAAAAATGCAATATGGGTCAGGAATTCAGTGATTCAGATAGTGATTCAGAGTCAGACTGAAATAGTAGGCAAGTTGAGTTGAGCAAGTTGAGTGCACTGATCTGAGCCTCTGGGTATGGCGTTTTTCTTACTCTGAATCTGGTATTCATGTGGCTAGTTTATGGTTTTGCTCCTTATTGGATTTGCTAATTTCACGTCCTGCAGTGCTTTTGGTGTACAGCCCTAATTCATGACATTTTGGCAGGGATCCAGGAACTTTTGATCCTAAATCATTTTAAGAAGAAGAAAGCTTTATCGCCATTGTACATGGTACAACGAAATTCTTAGTGGTACCTCTTACAAGAAACAGTGCAAGACAACATAAGTACGTAAACATTCAAGTTTAAGGGCACACAAGGTGATATAATATAGCATGTAATATAAAAGCAGTACAAGTGTATTGTACAACAGTATGTATTGCACATGTTGTTATATAAAATTATAGTTCCATTGTAATATTATAAAGTATAGTGTGATACAATGTATTAATGTATTAGTAATACATAATTAGTCATAAATATTAGTAATAATTAGTATACAATGTGTTAGTAATGCACGCTGTATTAATATGTTAAAAGTAGCAGCAGTTTGTATTGTGATATTAAAAATAATAATAAAAATAATAATGGCAGCGACTGAAGATTGGTGGTACAAAGCTTCAAGAAAGAAATAAGTAGTGGAAATATATATATATATATATGTGGCTGAATAGGTTCTTAAGGATGTGGTTATGCAGGGAGAGAGATGGATGATACAGCTCTGGGAAAGAAACTGTTCAATATACCAGCGATCCAGGTACTTATGATCACAAATTGCTTAATATATATAAGATATTTTTTTAATTCCAAATCATTTTAGTTGGGGGAGTCAGATCGTTTTGATCCTAAACTATTCTAGTTTTGGCAGGGATCCAAGTGCTTTTGATTCCAAATCATTTGAAATATGACAGGGATTCACTTATTCTCAACCCCAGTCAGTTTTCATTTTGACAAGGATCTAGGTACTGTTTTTTGCAGGGGTCCAGGTCATAATATGTGTCCCCACACTAATTCTTGGGTCAGTGACATGCTGATTTATTAATTTGTTTTAATCAAGCATCTTTTTAAAATGTATTCATGCTTTTTTGCTGTTTTAATTTACTGCATGTACGGCATTTTCTGTACTGTAAAGTACTTTAAGCTACAGCTGATGGTGGATAGTGTTATATAAATAAGGATGTTGATGATTATTACTATTAGACATCATAATTAAGATTAGTTACGTGACTAATAAGTTTCTCTGGAATGTTGTTATATCATTATGCCACCACCATTGACTGGTTAAACGTTCCACGTAATCAAAAAGGTCTAGAATCTCTAAAGTTTGACACAGATAGCAAATGAAAATGCAAACTAAAACTAAACTACTTTTTTGACTTCTAGTCTTTATATTTCACAGAGACTGAGAGATACATGGCTTTTCAAATATGGTGAATTTTAGATATTAGTTTTGCTGTGTTGGTGATCATGCGGTGTTCTCTGATTCACCCCTTTTCTTTTGGCAGTATTCACACAGAGATTTTGGGATTTCTTTTACTCTCAGGATTTACTATGTATCATTTTAGCACTGAAATGTTTTGCTTGTTTTTCATGCATCATTTCCTGAAACACATTTCACCCTTTTCTGATGAAATGTTGACGGATGTGTTTGTGGTTTTTCTACACAAGTAGACTGTGGTGGGATGATTTTGTCGTATGTAGACTGGGGCATATACAGTGGTTATATGAAAATGTAGAATCATGTACAATAAGGTAAAACGATATATCAGTGGGCGGGACTGACGTATTGTAACTGATATGCATATAAAGTAATGTTTAAATCCATCATAGGAAATGATCTGCGATAGTTTGTAAAGTACACTTCTGATCTGACCCATGTCAGACTTTTCATACTCAAAAAATGTCCATGTGACAGAAGCAGTTCCCCTTTTTAGATACAAGCTCCGCTTTTTGTGCTTGGCCATCTCTCCTGTTCAAAATTAATCCACTCTGTGTTGCATTCACTCTCCTCCATATATATGTGTCATGTCATCCAAACAATAAAGTGTTTGTTTTATATGACACAACAAAACGGACGATAGCACTTAATATTAAGCGATTTATGTTTCTCTATTGTCACATGTTTGCATGCCATAGTGAATTTGGTTTACTTCTTTCATAAGGCATATACTGAATAAAAATGAAACATAATTTTAGAATTATGGTGAGACTAATTAGGGGAAATGTATTTTAATGCAAAAGTAATACATGTAACACTGTGATTAAGTGCTATTATAACCACTATATTTGACTTTAATAACCCTCAATAAAAAATTTTTAAAGATGGTGCTGGGCATTATTGCAGACCAAGCAACCATGGGAATAATTACAAAACTTTGCTTACTATTTGAGTTGACTTGAAATGTTACTTTCAGCAGTGATGTTTTCATTCCTCATACAGCCTTCCTTCCCTGAATCCGAGGAGGCTTGAACTGTGGCCTTTGTGGTGCTGGGCTAACATCAGACTGCAAATGTACATAACGTTGCTATAAACGTCAGCCAAACGCCTAGTTCATGTGACTTTGCCACATCACAATGCATGGGCTTGGACATGTAGGTGATTCGTATTTGTTGCTCTAACAGCTTTCAGGCTTCTAGGATGGATTTCCACTTCAGTTTTAATTACAAAGCAAGACTGAGGACAACCAGTGACGTTGGGTTACCCACAATTTATGTAAAACAAGTCTCATCCCACTATTCCTTTTCCCCTTTGCCTGTTTGTTTACACACACCATAGTCTCTGGTACAAAAAGTTTTATTAAACACAAGGCTATGCTTCTTGTGTAGAAAGCTGTGTAGAAATAAAGAGCAATATTTGGCTGGCTAATGATGATTAAGCAGGTTTTACCATTCTATGCTCTGCGAATGGCAGATTAGTTCTATTTATAGTAGAAAGCAGGGGACATGGGGAAGAAACACATGCAGTAAAAAGTGCAATGGTACCTTGGTCCTCGGCCACTTTGGAACTTATCGAATTATGGTCTCGACAGATTTGGACTAGAAAAATTTGCCTTGGTTGTAAATTGCTTGACAGTTTTAATGTGAACTTTCACAGTTTGACCATGAAGTAAACCTTTCTCCTATGAATTGTGGTCAACTTTTATAGTACAATTGTAAACGAACTGACCATAAATTATTTTAGAATTCTACTATGGATTTTGATGATAATTTGTCCAAATCTTATAATGTGTCGTTTCACAGAACATATTGTGGACACATTTCTAATGACCCATACCTGTACAGAATGTCATTCGTGTATTTACCTTCATGTCATACTACAAGCTGTTAATATACTTTGTGAGTGATTCTGAGTTTCTGTACATTATGGGTGCCAAATAATATTCAGAACATCTGACCTTGATTCTCTTTTACGGAACTTTCCTTTATTTCATCCACAAGCTTAACAGTTAAAATAAACCGAGTAAGAGTAGAGTAGATATGTATAAAATATTTACTTTAATAACCGCAACGTAATAGTTACAGTACAGTATTACTGCTACGTTGACCTTACATGGAATTGTTGAGTCAACTGCCATTTTTGCCAATAGATGGCAGCATAACATTGACCTTTTAAACATGTACGTACCAAAACAATTTTATTGAATTCATTGCTAAAGCGCATGGTTCTGTACTAAATAAAATACTAAAATACTATTACTTGCGTTTAAATAAATAATAATCCATATAAACATAAACGTGTTGACACTAAATATACTGCTCAAAAAATAAAGGAAACACTTAAACAACACAATGTAACTATAAGTGTTCCCTTTATTATTTTTTTAACAGTATACAATAGAATACAATAAACTGGTCTATATATAAACGCCATACTCATTTGGGTGAAGTAAAGCGACATTAAAATCTAATAATTTACACTGTATTCATTAGTTCTATAGTCTAGTTTCTCTGGGGATCATCAGTACTGAAATGTTTTCTCAGATGAGTAAACAAGCAAGGTCGGTTTGGAATAAAGAGAAGAGTTGTTATGCAAAAATACATGCTGCTAAATATGGTGGCAGATCTGTGATGCTGTTGCCGTGACGCCACACAGCATTATGAAGTTATTGAAATGAATTGATAAAAAAGTGGCAAGTGTTTATAGAAAACATGTCTGGAGTTTTCTGGTATATATATATATATATATATATATACCTACCTACCTATGTTTGTGTTGTTCTGATTGTACTTGCCACACGTTACAGTCAGTTCCATTATTGTTAACATTCTTGTTAAAAGAAGGGTAAGGACTTCAAAAGAAATCAGAAGTTGACTGTATATTTCATGTATACTTTACTACTGTAATACTGTATGTCAGCCTTTGTCACGTGGTTGCCAGAAAGCATTTGTTGTGAATGAACAACACCTGTGCTCCAAGTTGCATAAGAATCCCGAAATGCCCTTACTCATAGCTGGGTCTTCTCTTGCAGTGGTAATTGTAAATAAGTGTCCACTGTGTGTTGTTAGACAAAAGAATCAATAAAGCAGTTATATTTAAAGGTGAAAACAGTAAGTTAAAAAAAGGTATCAGAAACTGATTAAGAAATTATGTGACCTGAAGGAAGTTTGGAGAGATTGAAAATAAATACAGAGAATTGTAGTGCTGAAAGAAAGCCTAATTGAAATAAGAAAAGAATCAGTTTAATGCAACACCATGCTGATTTATTTTCAGTTTGGGAGGACCTCATCCTTAGTTTGTTAGTTTTCCTATTAACATATCACCACACAGTAGTGCTCACACCTCTTTTTGCATGGACCACCCAGTTGTGCAAAGCATGTCAGTCCTGTGTACAACAGATTCCCAAAACAAGGTACACTGTAAATGATCAGTAAAAGTACACCCAGCACATTACATCACTCAATAAGTGATCTCTGATCTCAATTTTTGATATCAGTGTTTCTCTTGTATTTGGCCGCAAACCAAGCTGTCTATTTACATGTGTATTTCGTCTTCACCTTTTTAAGGTTCAAGCAGAAATTCTTCCCATACCCTCGATGATAAAAATTCACAGAGTGAATGACAGTGATGTCACTCATCCAATACTGTTATGTAATAACAATGACATCAATAATAGTGATGTTCATTCATTATCTTTCGCATCATCTACACTGGTGCCCACCTGGCAACTCAGGGCGCAAGGGCAGGAACAACGGGACGCCAATCCATCATGGGACACACACACAGTCACACACTAAGGGTTACTTTAGAAACCCCATTTCACCTAACATGCATGCTTTAGGACTGTGGGAGTAAACCGGAGTACCCGGCGTAAACCCACGCAGACATGGGGAGAACATACAGACTCCACACGGAAGGAACCCAGGCCACTTCACCGGCTACCCACCGAGCCAACGTGCTGCCCTAATACTGATGTTGTCATGGGCGAAACTAATGAGGCTGGTGTGTCTGCCTTGATGGCAGAGACTGATTTCTGTGATTAATGGGAAATACCAGTTATGGAGTGAACCATACTCGTTTGGACTGAGGTCAGTGACAAACATTTTTTTTTTCTTGGATCGCACTGGCTTATTTGTATGCTCTCACAGGACCATAAACTTGTACCGTTTATTCCTTTATTTGATGCATTACATGTGCATGTCCTCTATGAGTCCCGTGTGTGTACAGCTTTCAACACATTCAACTGTTGCCTAAGCTTATGGTTTATCAATGTATATTAATGCATGTATGCAGACCAAGGTACTTTTTGCTGCTGTTGTTGGCCAGTTAACAAAAAGGTTTACACTCTTGCTACTGTAAACACACTCAGATGTAAAAAGCCATTTATAAATTTGTAAACATCACTTTTGGAGTCTTTTTTGCGAGCCCTTTTGTAAAAATGATTTTCTACATTTCTGCACAAACATTTTCACATATGCCTTAAAAGAATAAAAATGGAACTTGAGAACTAGTTGTAGTAGGACTAATTATTTGGTCATCTATTTTTTTGTGGGAAATTACACAATAGCTGTGAGTGGTGAATCTGTAGGATTAACAGTCGGTTTAAAAGTGGGTCAGATGTTTCCAATCAGATCTAATAAAACTATTTTTTATGTTCCATATGTTGGAAGGGTTTACAAAATCGAATCCAAAGAGTCTGGACTTCAGAGAAAGACAGATTATGAAGAAATGTAGGAAATTCAAGACCATTGTTATTTATTAACCTTTATATTATTATCCATCCATACCAGAGTTATATTATTAGCAATGTATTCAATTTTTTTATTTGATCAACAATGTATTTTTATTTCCCTTGTCCCAACAAATGTCACTGTTCTTATATGACCATTTCTCTAGGGTATTCATATGAGGTTACATAAATCTAAAAATCCTTACTAAGGAACTCAAAGATTTTAGAGTTAGTTTTAGAACTACGCAGTTTATTCTGTGGGTTTCAATTTAAAAATGCCAGACTCCTCCTTCATGACCCAATGTTTGTTGGAAAAGTTTTACAAAATAACATTCTGCAGCAAAAACATAATTGGCAGTTTATCATTGATGCACTGGTCTATTTGCTAATTGTCAGGAGATCATCAAGAAGAATTTCAAAAAGTGCTGTAACATTATAGTTTAAGAACTACCTCACGGTCTATCTCTGCTGGAAGGCTGTAGCTGGGTAATGTTTTGACATTTTAGCACAATACCCATGACCCGTGGAACACAGAGTATTGCAATGATTCCCTCTGAATCAAATCGTGTGTATTTTGGAATCTGGAATATTCCTGTTATTCTCACCAAGTTCCAATATCGTTGACACCTATGTTTAAAACAATGTGTTAACGAAAATGTTTGTTTCGAAACTGAATTAGATAAGTACATGTATTTGTTTTAGTTTTAAATATCCCTCGGTCCGTGTGTGTTAACTCAATTTCATGAAGAGTTCCAGTGTGTGGACTTGAGTGTAGTATTAGGGAAAGTCACAGAACAGTACCTAGTTTAGAGTCTTGCAGAATCCCAGATCTTAAATGTTTGCCGGAATAAAAACAGCTAAATATACTGCTCATAAAAATTAGGTGATACGTCAAAATGAAAAATCCCATAATGGAACATCCCCTAATTTTTGTGACCAGTGTAATTATAACTATTGTGTCAGGCCATAGTAATGCAGCCGAGACCATGTCCAAATAGTTCCTCATGTTTTTACAAAGCGGATATCTACTGTCTGAAATTCAGTACAGCAGTGAGCTGGAACAACAGTTTCTTACTACGCATGTCTTCAGAAATGACTCAGACCTTTGTCAACAGACCAGATTGTCAACAGATCTTTTCTATTACATTATTAGTCCAAACCCAGTGCATTCAAAAGTTAGAAGAGAAATCTTCCATAGATGGATATATAGAGCAGAGTCCTTATGTATTTTCTTATGGTTATTAAATACCTAAGGTAATATCTAGGGTAATCTACTCTTAGCACTGTGAGTGAGTTTCTGGATTAGGTCATATTTATGCCGATATATAAAAAAAATCACAAACTTTAATACATCACTGTAACTGCATTTCTTGCTGGGTTCATATTTTTTGCCATTCCCAGAAATCAGGTTTTATTGTTCATTAATCACATTTCAGTCACTAGGGAAATAGTTTTTGGCAGGATCCCTGGAAAAGGACACTTTTGCATGCTGATAAACTGCAGGTCACAAATGTGTCTTTTCTCCAGAATCAATTGAGCTAACATACTGTGTCTGGTTCTGCAACATATTTGGTAAGTAATCTAATATTTTTCCGAATGTCAGGACCCTCACAGAACCAAAACAGATCACTTGGTACTATTTGAGTGGTTTGCGGCTCGTTCTCAGCACTGCAGTGATACTCGTGTGGTTAGTGTGTGTTTTGCTGGTATGATTCATTCATTCATTGTACACAGTATTCGACACATTCGATTTACCTTTTTGCTCCACCTTGTACATGTAAAGTCAGATATGTGTCAGTTTGTGTAAGTCATCCATCATCAGTACTCATAGGAGGCTATTTACAGCATTGGCATTTTTGGTAGGTGGACTATTTTCAGTGACACTAGGGAGTTTAAGAACTCCAGCAGCACTTGCCACCACTACTTAACTTCTAGGTTATTTCGTGTCTATTAATTGTATTTTAATGACATAATGCACTAAACATAGTGAGTGCACAGGGGCTGATTTGAATGATGACCAGACTGAGAGTGCAGCACATGTGCCATTCACCCTACGCACTCTGTTTTCCTTTTGAATGAGAGTGTGTGTGAATGTGTGCTACTGGTTTGGGGCCAGGCTGTTCTATGAAGTGATGCCTTTTTGTTAGCAGCTTTGTTTGGAATCTCTACACAGCTGCAGGCCCTCAGCTCTAAAAAATGCTCTGTTTAAGCAATTAGAAATTGAGCAATGTTGATATATGAGGCACAGTATAAGTATACTTTGTGTGCAAGCTTTTAAGATTGATTATTGCTTTGTAAAGTCCCCCATGTTAATCAATTACTGTAACTAATCATTTCTGATAACAGCTGATCAGTCCTGCCCATCGGCTCGGGAAGAGTTTAGTCCATTCCTCCATACAGTGTAATGATTTAGAGTCAATTTTAGAGCTAATTAGAGTTGCCAATTATTCAAAACATCTAACAGATGTTTCTTTGGAGAATGTTAGAAACTGAGTACCTACTACTATTCATACTACAAGGTTTGTCCTGGATACCCACTTTAATCCCCAAATATGCATGATAAGCTTTTAGTACAAAGTCAGATGTATTTGTCCTTTGTTTGGGTGTTGCAAAACAACCTCAAGTGTAACAGAATATATCAGGGTCATTCCAGGACCGTCCACAAACTATTCAAGTGTGGACGAGACATATTCAACAAAACCAGAGGTAAATTTGCTGCAACTTCGAAACCTCTGGAACGACTGAATACTGCTGTTGGTTTTTCAAGCTGCTTAGATAGCCATAAAACGTCGATGTCAGCAGTTTTAAACTGTTCATTGAGCAGACTTCCTATTAGTTATACCAATTGCATATTCAGCATTTCTTTCAGCATATTCAGCTTGTCTTTTTATTAATTATCTTTATGCATATTCAGCATATCTAAATAATAATGTTACACTATTACTATACGGGTTTATGTGTAAACAGAGAAAAAAAACCAGACATGACTGGAGGAAACAAATGTGACTTTTTGATCCTGCACACTAAAATACATAAAATCAATTCTTGTCATCAGCAAAACTGATATAGTCTCAATTCAAATCAATTCAATTTTATTTATATAGCGCTTTTTACAACATAGCATTGTCTCAAAGCAGCTTTACAGCAATACATTATCTAAAATTCCAATCCCAAGTTGAGCAAGCCTAGAGCGACAGTGGCAAGGAAAAACTCCCTAAAATGATAGGAAGAAACCTTAGGAGGACCAAGACTCAACAGGGGACCCGTCCTCCATGGGCGGCCTAGATGTTAATTAAACAAATACTAACTGTATATTAAAATAATTGTTTATTTATATTATTTCTGCAAGTAATGCCTCCAAGTTGGATCTTCAGTTGGTTCTTCAGTTGATGTGAGAACATCTAGAAAAGCTATAAGAGCAAATTCATTACAGTCGTTGTAGTAAATATGATGATTAGTGAAGCAACCTCCAACTGCGTACGAGCCTCCATCAGTTCCACGTGCTCATAGTTCCAAAGCTCACTGCTCTCTGGGTTGGAGTGGAAACTTTAAGAGGTTCAGCGTTCATCGTTCGTTCTGGCTTTGTTTCTTGTTGAGTAAGCATCACCCCATCCCCAGCTCATCCCAAGCATTTCTGTAGTGCTAAATACAAGTGAGAGGAATACTTTGTAACTGCGATTCTATTTATTTCTCATTGCTTTCTGTATGTCAGACTAGCCATTTTCCATCAAATGTACTTTTGTTCATATTTTGGAGTGTTTGAAATGGATTAAATGGTGGTTGTACATGATTTCATATGGGAAATAGAGCTTCAGGTATTGCTACAGTCACCATGTAGAACATGTTGTAGAACATAATGTTTCCACTGATCTTCATTCCGCTCTCTGTGACCTTTAGTGTATCTTAGCCCTTTCACCCTGTTTTTCTACTGAAAAAGTGGTTCCTTAAAACTTCCTGATTCCTGATCAAGCTTATTCGGGCTGTGGAGTGTTCAACCTGGCATCACGATGAAGTGCTAAAATAATAGTATATCTAATCTAAAAGTCTAAAGCTTTTGGAGTCGTATTTCATTATCACAGTGTTACCCGGATGAACAGGAGAGCTACCAGCTGCATCTACGATGCAATGCAATTAGTTCATGTAGTGTTAATTGCTCATTTTTGCCATTCGGTGCATTCATTGGCTGATTATTTCCATGTACGAAGCCGTGGCTCGGCTGAAAAGCTTAGTCTGAGTTCTAAAGCAGTGTGTTGAAGTACAAACATTATAACAGACGTTTAAATGACGGAACTACTGGCTGTATATTTCTACTTTGTACAATAGTATGTCAGGCTGTGTGTCTCCAGGTGTAACATTTCTATTTATACATTACACCCACAGTAAGATTAAACCCACATCATTCACTGGTTCATTTCTAATGCTCCCTTATACACTCACAGTAAGGGTAGCAATACATTATACGTAGTATAATTCATAGTAACCCATATCAATAGTAACCCAGCCCTGACCTTCTTTCTTTTTCTTGCTGTTAGATTTCACATTCCTTTTAAATAGAGCTTTGTTACAACAGAAGCTCAGCAACCTTTAGAATATTACTTTAATACCTATTTAGAGGTTAAAGAAGAGCATATAAAAGGTTGTTTGATGTCTGCTTTGCCCCTCTGGCTTGTTAAAAAAAAAGGTTTTACCCATTAATTTAGTTTAATTGA
>JAYJMA010143023.1:5000-14973 GCA_036873895.1 Parotocinclus cabessadecuia | reverse complement strand
TGCTTTGTTTTCTGTAGCTATCTGATGAAGGCGTTTACTCCTGTGAAGTTTCTCATCCTGCTGTTCAGATCAAGAGAAGCTTTAAAGTAACAGTTCATGGTAACACACACACACACACACACACACACTATCTAAACATCATAACACACGTTTACACACAATGACAGAAAAGCTGCACATAAAACCAGCCACTTCCACACAGCTATACACAAGGTACACACCTCCCTCTCTCTCTCTCTCTCTCTCTCTCTCTTTCTGTTCTCCTAAGCTCCACCCATCATTGTGGAGTCCAGCCCCTCTGATGTAAGCACATCTGTGGGGGTGGAGCTAACATTTGAGTGTTGGGCAGAGGGCACGCCCACTCCCCAAATCACCTGGATGAGAGATGGAGTGAGACTGAACAACACCGAGCATTTACAGTGAGTCTGTACAACTAATCCAAAAATAATCCTAAACTTAATCCTTAAACCCTAACCCCAAATTCTAATACTTAATCCCAATCCTTAATCTTAAACCTTAATCTTAAACCTTACACTTAATCTTAACTAACCTTAATCCTGACCCTTAACAATGTGTTATTTTGTCTAACGTGTTGTGTAATGTAATGTTGTGTTATATAATGTTTTGTTGTGTTGTGCTGTGTAATGTTGTGTTGTGTAATGTTGTGTTGTGTTGTGTTACAGGATCTCTACAGATGGGCGCAGGATGACCTTGCTGAAGGTTCGAGCTGAGGATTCTGGGAGGTTCCGTTGTTGGGCTGTTAGTGTAGCAGGAGAGCAGAGTAAAAACTACAGCCTGTCTGTTTTTAGTGAGTTTATTAGTAACATTACACCACAGGGACAAAATATTTTGGACACCTGTTTTAGTGAGGAAGCACAGTTACAGTATCTCCGGTAGATATTACTGATTAATTCAGTACTGGATCCATTTTTTGGTACTGATTCTGGTTCTGGTACTGTGTGAAGTGAAACAGATCATCTGATATAATAATGATTCTAAACAGCTTTATCTGGATCACTGGGAAAACCTAATTCAAACTCAGAATAAACTGGAACTCTATCGGACCCCAAACCCCCAGTATGAATTGGCAGAATATCTCCTGACTGTCAGAGACAAATCCTGACCAAGTACAGACTCAGTGCCCACAGCCTGGCTCTGGAAACGGGCCGCTCTAAAAAGAGCTGGATCCCCAGAGAGGGCAGGGTGTGTGTGCACTGTACGATAGGGGAGGTCCAGACAGAGATGCACTTTCTCCTTCCCTGTGAAAAATACCAAACGATTAGAGACATTTCCCTCAACTAATTCTATCAAATTATAACAATTTTTAAAAACCAAAGTGAATTGGACCAGTTAATATTAATTCTAGGTGAGGGAGGAACAGCAGCTAAATACAGCCTGTCATCACCTGAGAGTGGGTAACACATACACACACACACACACACACACACACACACACACAGAGACACATTTATAATTTGTAGGATTATAATTGTTAAAATTACTTTCTTTCATTTATATTATCTCTAGTAATTAGAAGTGTTACCTATTTTGTCTGCTGTTAATATTACGTATTATATTGTATTTATTAATAGGATTGTTGTTGTTGTTGTTGTTGTGATGTTTATTACTAAATGTGTAAATGCTTTGGCAACACTTTACCAACCACAGTCATGATTTGATTCTGTCTCTCTTATCTTACCTCAATCAGCATTCATCTCACTCTCACTCTCTCATTAGTTCCTCCTTCCATCCTCGCCCGTTCTGGTGTTCCTCAGAGCGTTCCTCACGGAATTCCTCAGAGCGTTCCTCAGAGCGTTCCTCAGAGCGTTCCTCAGAGCGTTTCTCAGGAGGTCGAGGCCATTGAGGATGGTGATCTGTTTCTGGAGTGTCGTACGTCTGGTGTTCCTCCCCCTCAGATCAGCTGGTACAGAGACGGAAACCCACTTCAGCTCACAGTTCGAACACACCTACTGTCTGCTAAAGGTGTTCTCAGGTCAGTTACTTAGGTTTCCCCAACCCTCTGGTCCCAGTCTCTACTGTTTACTCCAGAGTCTACTCCAGATGATATTAGATCAGCCGATGGTAACACCCCCGGCCCCCTGCAGTTATGGTTAAGAAACCATGTTTATAAACAGTTGGACCATTTGCTCAGGTGGCATATTGTGTGTGTGTGTGTGTAGGATCTCTCCAGTGCAGATGTCTGACTCTGGAGTTTATACCTGCGTTGCTGCTAATAAAGTTGGGGTTGCAGAACATAAATTCCACCTCCAGGTCCAAGGTACGAAAAACTAGAACTAAAGTTATGTGTGTGTGTGTGTGTTTGTGTAATCGGATTCATGTAAATGTTTAGTTGTGTTAAGCTGAATTGTTAGACTGCCTGTCTGATAATTATCTGTTTCCTGTTCTGTACTTCCTGTTCCTCAGCTCCACCCACAGTGGAGGACATTGAGTCGTTGGAACACCTGATGGTGGTTCGGGGCTCTGCAGTGACCCTGCTGTGTGAACCTCATAGTTCTCCTCCACCAACACTCACCTGGAGCAAAGATAATGAGCCCATCTCAGTCCAGGACCATCAGAACCATCAGGGCCATCAGGGCCATCAGAACCATCAGGACCTGTTGCTGGATGGAGGAGGAACTCGATTTGAGCTGCTGAATGTTCAGCTCCAGGACGCTGGGCTTTATAGCTGCACTGCAAAGAACCGAGCTGGAACCAACACCAAGACCTTCAACCTGACTGTGTTAGGTACCACAGAACCAATACTATCCCTTCTATTTCTATTTGCATTTCTGTCATTTAGCAGAAACCCTTATCCAGAGAGACACACCTAGGGTGACAGTGGAAAGGAAAATCCTGAAACGTTATAATGAATACTTTTTTTTAAGACCAAAAACCCAAAAAGAAACCCGACCTGCTTATGTGGCATAGACGTTAAATGTAAGAATAAAACCAATTTATCAAACAAAGTCAAATAAATTTGTAATAATAGTTAAAAAACAGAAACCACAAGTAAATATTAACAGATTAAAAAAGTATTTTTTTGATGTAGCAAATAAGTAAACGTTTTAAACTGGCCGTTTCCTCTCAGATCCTCCTAAGATCTCGGACTCAAGGTGGAAGAAGGAGCTGGTGGTGGCTCTGGGTGGAGTTCTGGAGTTGGAGTGTGTAGCTGAGGGAGTTCCATCTCCCACCTTGAGCTGGTTGAAGGATGGGCAGCCCCTGCAGGAGAGCAGGGTAACACCCCACAGAAACGGACAGCTTCTGATCTTCAGCAGTGTTCAGGTTATTAATGATTATATTTTGAGCTTTCATATTTATACAGAGTTAATATATAATGGTTTGTGCTGATTAGAGTCACTTTTGGGTGGTGTACCTCTTGGTAAGAGATAGATACAGTTACCCACAGCTGAGCCTGTACATCCTGCACACTCATACTTTTGCCGAAGCAGTCATCTCAGCTGGTTCCATAATATTCAGACATCCAAGGAAGTGTCTGGTAGAGACATTCCTCTTTAACCGTTGCTGTGTGTGGGTGAGTATTTTCCTGCTGTAAAGTAAGGTGTGTGTGTGTGTGTGTGCCCCCTTAAAGACCCACTGCTCCCAACACCTCCTAACAGCTAGGTCAGAAGGCCCAAATACTGTATATGTACGTATAAAGTCTGTCAACTGGGCAAAATGTATGATCTTTTACCGAGATACACTACCTACAAGTAACCTCTGTGCGTGTGTGTGTGTCTGTGTGTATGTGTGTGTGTGGTATAGGAGAATGATGGCGGTGTGTACACCTGTCTTGCCAGTAACCCTGCAGGTGAAGATGGGCGGAGTCACTGGGTGCGCATAGAGCGTGAGTATTTTGTTTAGTGAGTATTTGTGTTCCTCTGTATTTCTTGCTTTGTTGTACTTCTTGTTTTATAGTCCCGCCCACCCTGATCGGATCCGGTGATGTCAGAACCGTGTCAGTGCCCGTTAAAGGTCACATGACCCTGGAGTGTAAGACCGAAGGAGAGGTGGCACCTGAGATTGAGTGGTACAAAGATGGCATTAAGCTGCAGGTACAGAGAGAGGAGCATCAGTAACATAACACTGGGTTAGGGTTACTTTGGCTACACCCATTTAAACTACATCAGTTTAGCTGTAACCAGTCTATTATCCTAGTGCCACCCATTCATCTTATATTACTTTAGCTCCACCCATTCATCTTATATTACTTTAGCTCCACCCATTCATCTTATATTAGTTTAGCTCCATCCACTCAGACTACAACAGTTTAGCTCCACCTACCAGTCTATATTATATTAACTCCACCCATTCATAATGATATCTTTTTAGCTCCACCCATTCAGTCAATTTCATTTACGCTCCACCCATTCAGACTACATCAGTTTAGCTCCACCTATAAGCCTACATTATCTTAGCTCCACCCCTTCAGACTACATCAGTTTAGCTCCACACATTCAGAATTCATTAGTAGGCTCCACCCAGCAATTATTAGTGTAGCTCCACTTATTTTAGCATTGTCTCTCTCTGTCTCTGTTTCTCAGGTGGAGGGGCGTGTCCAGGTCATGGCCGGTGGTCAGTATTTGGACGTGGGTGATGTGGAGGTGCAGGATGGAGGTCATTACAGGTGTGTCGTATCCAACATGGCAGGCAGTGTGAGTCTGCACTTTACAATTCAAATCATCGGTGAGTTTGCGTGCAGAAACAGGACTCGCCGTCGCCACCTAGCGTTGTGTTTAATAATGTGTTTAATAATAATTTGCTCACGCTGTCCTACAGTGCCCCCTGTGATCAGAGAAGGAAGCACACTGGTCAACGCTCACCTTGATCAGAAGGTGGTGCTGCCGTGTGAGGTGGAGGGAGACTCCGCCCCCTCTGTCATCTGGAGGAAAGACGGACGACTCGTTCGGTTCGGCGATGACAACAGGCTAGTGGTAGCACTTAAACGTTAGCTTAACATTCTTGAAAATGTTAGTTCTTACATGATTTTAATGTTTGTTACTAATGTTATTTAAGCGTCATTTGAACATTATTCTTTGTAGGTTATTCTTACGTTATTTAATCTTTATCTCAAGGTTGATTTTGTTGCCAGAGGGCTCGATAAGGGTCGAGTCGGTGCAGCTGCAGGACGCAGGACGGTTTTATTGCAGCGTCTCAAACCAGGCAGGAACAGACCAACGTAGCATAGAGCTCAGAGTGTACGGTATGTGTGTGTGTGTGTGTGTGTGTGTGTGTGTGTTTACCTTTGTTTATCATAATAATATGTTTTTTATCACACACAGTTGGTCCCACCATCAGCCCTGGTCCCTCTAATGTAACCATGACGATGGGGAAGAGGGCGGTTCTAAGTTGTGATGCTACAGGTGTACCTGCTCCTCAGGTGAGCTGGAGGAGAAACGGAAACCTGCTCAACACACACTCTGAGGCATACAGGTAACACACACTGTAACTGTAACACAATCACAACATAAGATAAGAATAATAACAACCAGTACATTCACACAGATATCACTGCGTGTGTGTTTGTGTGTGTGTGTGTATGTATATGTGTGTGTGTTTGTATATATGTGTATGCGTGTGTGTGTGTGTGTGTGTATGCGTGTGTGCGTGTGTGTGTTGTGAAGGCTGATGCCATCTGGTTCTTTGATCCTCATATCACCGACTCTGGAGGATGAAGGACATTTTGAATGTACAGTGACCAATCAGGTTGGAGAGGAACGGAAGGTCATAGAGGTCATCATGCACGGTACCAAGATCAAAGCAAACGGCACAGTGGGATCAATAATGGATTATTATGGGATGTTAGCACCTTAATCACCGATGATGTGATGTGTAAACGCCGGGGCGTGTGCTGTCCCACATTCAGTTCCTCCAGCCATTGGTGATGATGTCATCAGTGTTACTGCGGTTACGATGGCATCAGCGCTGTTACCATGTCAGGCCACAGGACGCCCAGCGCCGACTGTTACCTGGAGGAGGGGCGGGGCCAGACTGGGACCAGGACAGGGGATTTACAGTGTTCTGCCTACAGGTACACAACACACACACACACACACACACACACACACAACATGTACAAATGAGCAGGTGTACAGCTGGTCCTGAAAAAGTGCTCAATAAGGTCTAAACCACATACTGCATATGGATCTAATGTGATCTCAGCCATATTGATAGTGTTGGTGGAGGAGAACTGATCTTTCTGAGCCACCTGGTACTGCTGATCTCCTGGAACTTTCATACATTTTTATTTTTTAGTGTTCAAATGTTTTTTGAATGTTTTTTCTTTATTTCTGAGAAAAGCTGTGGTGTTTGTTGAGATGTTCTCTGAGGTGTTTTGAAGTGTTTTCTGAGGCATTTTCTAAGAAGTTTGTTGAGACAGTCCCTAAGGTATTTTCTGAGGTGTTCTTTGTTTGTCCCTGAGGTATTCTCTTTCTTTCTGAGGTGTTCTGTGTTAGGTGGTCTCTTGGTTTTCTTAGACCTTTTCTTCTGGTGATCTAAGGTGTATGTTGATTTGTTTTCTGAGGCAGTTGTTAAAGCGATCTCTGAAGTGTTGTATGATTTTTCTAAGACATTATCTGAGTAATTATCTGAGGTGTTTTCTGAAGTATTCTCTAAGGTGTCCTCTGAGTCATTCCCAGGCATTTTATGAGGTATTTTCTGTGGTCTTTTGTTTCACAGTTAACACATGTATCCCATTGAATCACATGTATCCCATTGAATCACATGAATCACATGAATTGAATTCCAGAAAAATCACTTTATGCATATTTAGTTCCAAAATGGTTTAAAATGGTTCTTCCCAGTCACCAGATCTGAATCCAGTAGAAGGTCGTTGGGATGCGGTATAACAGGAGATTCATAGCATGAAAGTGCAGGAATTGCACTTTGTCAACATGAAGAAGAATCTCAAAATTGTTTTCCAAACTTTTGTGGAAGCCATGTCATCTGTAATGGGTTTTATAGCAACGAGAGGAAGAGGAGTTACCCTGTGTATGTGTATGTAGTGTTAATGAGGTAATGAGGTGCTTACTGTGCGTGTGTATGTGTGTGTATGTGTGTGTGTGTGTGTGTGTGTGTGTATTTTAGGTGCTTTGGAGATTTCAGCTGTAAAACCCTCTCAAGCTGGTAAATACACCTGCAGCGCTCAAAACACAGCTGGAGTTGCTCATAAACACGTCACACTCTCTGTGCACGGTGAGATCACACAGCAGTTTCATAAACAAATTAAAAGATCAAAGACTAGATACAGTGTTTTTACCCTTTTATCTAATCTAATAAACCTCGAAAGATTAGCTACGAAAATTAAGATCAGGAAAATCACAGACAGAGAAACATCAAAGAGAAGCAGCAATGTCAGAAATAAGAAAAATGTGAATCCAGAAACAGACAGAAAAAGACAGAAACAGACAGAAAAAGACGGAAACAGACGGAAACAGACGGAAACAGACGGAAAAAGACGGAAACAGAAGGAAACAGACGGAAACAGACGGAAAAAGACGGAAAAAGACGGAAACAGACGGAAACAGACGGAAAAAGACGGAAAAAGACGGAAACAGACAGAAACAGACGGAAAAAGACGGAAACAGACGGAAACAGACAGAAAAAGACGGAAACAGACGGAAACAGACGGAAAAAGACGGAAAAAGACGGAAACAGACAGAAAAAGACAGAAACAGACAGAAAAAGACAGAAAAAGACAGAAAAAGACAGAAACAGACAGAAAAAGACAGAGTGTCAGGTGTTTCAGGGAGACACAGGAGTGTACATGTGTATGGCCCAGAACCACAGGGGTACAGCCCAGGGTAGCACCAAACTCAGCCTGCACGGTAACACAACACAACACTACTCACTAACACAAGATTAAACTGAACCCAGCCTGCAGCAAGTGGCTATATTGTGTGTCGTTGCAGTGCCTCCAGTTGTTTCTGTACCTCGTGATGAATACACACTAGTTGTGGGCGGGTCCATTACTGTATCGTGTACAGCCATTGGTCAGCCTGAGCCAGATTTGCAATGGTACAAAGGAGGCAGGGGCGGAGCCATGAAGGGAGGGCCCAACGGAACTCTAGACCTCAAAAACGTGCAACTAGAACACGCAGGTGTTTATACCTGTACAGCTACAAACAGTGCTGGGAGAGCAAGCCGTGACATCACACTGACCGTACATGGTCTGTACACACACACACACACACACACACACACACACACACACACACACACACACACACACTGTTTTCCTTTAAGAGCAATTTAGAAATGACAACTCTGCTGATGTTTTTCTTCTATAAAGTTCCGCCCACAATTCTGAATGGTCAGTCGGAGGTGTCAGTCATCCAGGGCTTTCAGGCTCTGTTACCATGTGAAGCTCAGGGATTTCCAGATCCCAGAATTCACTGGGAGAGAAATGGAACCACGGTCCAGAACCAGGCAGAGAAATTCACTGTCCTGAGATCAGGACAACTGATCATCGAGAGAGCACAGGTATACACACACACACACACACACATTTACTGAGCCACACTGTGTTGCCGTCCTGCTTACCTGTCACTCACATGGCTCCACCCCCTCCTTTAGGCTGCAGATGCAGGTGTGTTTACCTGTATAGCCAGTAATACAGCAGGTTCTGCTCGGCACCGCCTTCATCTCTCGGTCAACATGAGGCCTGTGTTTAAAGAGGTGCCCCGAGACATGACACTAAGGGTGGGGCAAAATCTTACCCTCATCTGCCATGCCCACTCCAACCCTCCCCCTACAATCACCTGGACCATCAACAACCGCCCATACACAGGTACACACAAGGTTTTAATTTTAGGGTTTAGTGTTTAACGTTAGGCATTAGGATTTGGGTTTGTATGATTTGATGATGTCACGGTATTGTTTCCCTTCCTAAGCTCATAGCACTGATGAATGTGGGCGGAGTTTCCTGATGATGGAGAATGTTACGGTGAATGATGGTGGAATGTTCATATGTAAGGCCGAGAACATCGTTGGTTCTGTTAGAGCATTAGCATTCGTCCAAATCACAGGTGACTTACAATAGCACCGGCAGAGGGCGTAGAGACTATCTAACTATACACACACACACACACACACACACACACACACACAGATAATAAAGCTCCATCCATCCAGTCAGGGCAGGTCAAGTCAAACGTATTTCCCTTGTCTCAAAGCAGCTTTATAATATTATAAAAAACTCCCTGAATGTAAAAGTAAGACACTTTGGGTGGCTTAGATGTTAACTGAAATAGTTAAGTTTGTATTAATAGTAACATTAACCAATTATTAACAATGAAATGAAATAATTTAAAAGGTTTGACCTATTGAGTCCTCAGCAGTAAGTCCCCAGACGAGCTGGTAGCTGCTTCCTCCTCTCCCTCTCTGTAGATCTTCCGCATGTTCACGTCTCTCAGTCTGGTTCTCCAGGGGGTCATGTTGTGTTGGATTGTCCTGTTGGAGGAACCCCCCCCTCTTTGCAGTGGTTGAAAGATGGCCAGCCCCTGCAGAATGGGAACCATCTCCAGAATGGCTCTGTAGTTCTAATCAGTGTTACGGTAACAAACTGTAATCTAATTACATCTTACTGCATCACACACCTGTACACACACCACGGCTGTCTAATTAACAACTGTGTGTGTGTGTGTGTGTGTGTGTGTGTTCAGAGTGAAGATTCAGGCGTGTATGAGTGTATTGCTGAAAATGAAGGAGGATCTGTACGCAGGTCCATTTCTCTCACGGTTCATGGTGAGATGTTTCTTTGAGATGTGAGATGTATTAGTGTGTGTTTCTTGTGCTGAACTCTGAACTGGTTCTGTACTTCCAGGTGGGTTCTCTGACTGGGAGCAGTGGAGCCCGTGCAGTGTTACGTGTGGCGGCGGTCTCCAAAAGCGAACCAGATTGTGCAAAAGTGGAGGTGTAGAATGTGACGGTCCAATCATGGAGAGCAGACAGTGCCAGACATCATTATGTTCAGGTA
>JAYJMA010143012.1:0-14974 GCA_036873895.1 Parotocinclus cabessadecuia | reverse complement strand
TTCAAAGAGCACCTACTCTCCTAACACCTCTAACAAACTAACTACTTCTAACCTCATCTCCTTCCTTCTCTTCTCTAATTCTCTTTGACCTCCTTAAGGCCCTATCTAAGATGTTTTACCTTTAACTTATTATTATTTTGTACTTAACTCTTGTAAGTAGTTTGGATAAAAGCGTCTGCCAAATGCAATGTAATGTAATGTAATGTAATGTAATGACTAAGACAACAATTCTTTTAGGCTATACATTTTATGTATATTTTAATATATGATAAAATGTAGCATTATTTATTATTGTAATATATATCATGTAGAATGAATGTAAAGTGAATTACAAAAAGCTAAACTTGATCTTGACTACAAATTTATGAATTGGTTTCTCTAAACTGGTTGCATCAATGCAGATATGGGACCCAGCATTACTGCAGGATCACCTGCTCATTGTTACTATGTTGTCCGAACATGAGAGAACCAATTCATTTTGCATTATATCTGGATCTGCTCTAATTAAAGGAAACCTCTGGAGGATCGATGGCAGAGCTGAACAATGGAATAAAGTATTGATCCAGAAGATGCTCAGGCTCGAAGAGAACTCATGGTCCCTCCATCCAGAACACCTCTTATCCTGCAGCAGGTAACACTCGAAGACTCTTCCTCATTCCCCACTTCCTCACACCTTTCCCTTACTTATGGATCTGCTTACAAATGTGAGCTCTGAACTTTTAGTGGGAGGAAACAGATCAATTTCTTTTTTGTACTTACGTGACGGTGGAAGACGTATTGCCATCAGTGGTCGTTTTACACCTTGAAAGCCCTCCAAGTGAAAATCGATGTGGAACAAAAGAGCCAGGTGGAAAAAAAAAAAAGTTCTTTCCTGCACAAACCTTATGTGAGGGTACGATTTCATCCAAATAAACATTCGGAGGTTTGCAGTCTGCTCCAGGGATCCAACTTCAGTTGGATAGCACATGAAAAAAGATTACATTTAAGCTTCAATGCTTGTCACATCAGCAGAGCTATCAGGTGGGACGCGCCTGCTGCACTTTTCCTAGACTTCGTGAACAACAAGACCGTTGAGGAGTCCGACTAAATTCCAGCACTGGTTTGAGACACGGCCCATCCCTGTCAAACGCAAGCCACTCAGCTTGGCACAAAGGTCTCCATGGCAACGTGAGATCCGGTACCCCCTCCACCCTCGGCATCGAGCATTTCATCACAAAACAGGCGCCACCCACTGGCTTCACGTGAGCCGTCCTCCCTCACCCCTTCTGTTCCCTGCACCCCCCCCCCCCCCACCACCACCACCATTTTGCAAGGAAGGTGGGAGGTCCATGAGTGAAAGCACAAAAAGTGGCTGTCAATCACATCTCGTGTGTTGCCATGCCTTTCTTCTTCTCGCTCCCACTCTGTCACACTCGTTCTGGCACGTTATTGCATCTCCATCGCAAACTTTTCCCTCTAAGCCTCTGAGGAAACACACCTACAAAAAAAAGCTCGACGACACTCATCGTTTGTCTGGTTTACAGATAAAGAGTTCCACATACAGGTAGCGCTCTCTGTACCAAACAGACATGCATAATTCAGAGCCTGCTACATCACTCGGCTAAATGGCTGGCCTAATCTTGCTTGTGCTAAATTGTAGCCGGAGTCTGTGCCAGAGACTGGCAGGCGCTGTTTTATATCAGGTCCACAAGTGGTTTTATTTACTAGCATAGGCACGATTTGTGAGTGAACAAAGCTTTATACTTTAACAAAACTTTCTTTAGATACTTAAAACAAGCACATTGTCAGATATACTGCCCCAGAGAAATGTTGCTGTGCCTCACTAAAATATCTAAAATCGAGTTTCAACTCAAATCGAGCAGATCTACATGACATGGCAGTACAGGCACTACATTTCCCATAATTCCCCAGCATCTTGACAAAAGCCTGAACGGCTAACGCCTTCAGTCAGAGACAGTTTTTTTTCTCATGGGGTTTGTAGAGACACAAATATTTAAAAGACAGTCAGCCACAATGCAGAAAATTAATGATAGTTCATAGCTCCATGTTTTGTCCACTTGTAACCGCATAACCTACCAAACGTACATGTTAGAACAAAATGCAAAATCATATAAACTAGCAAAGACAATAGTTAGGTAGCAACCAAATTTTGCAATTATTAAAATATATATTACTGTTATTTTACTATTATTTGGTCTTCATTTCTCATACATGGCAGTGTAATGGTCACTACAGTGATAAATGATTTAGGAGGCTTATTCACTTAAGACAGTTTTTGTGTACAGTTGTACCAAAATTAAAATGGTTTGGTGTACCTATAGAACCCTGAGTTTATGATGGATACTTCTCATTTGCAGCGTACATTCACACACTAATCACACTATAACAGCATTCTTACACAAGCTACATTAGATAAGCACTGAATCAATCGTTCATTTGCGTTCAACTACAGGCTGGAAGCATGAGAACGTTCTTCACTGCCATGTACAAGAACAACGAGATACAAAACACCCACTCCCTGGATGAGTGCTCTATTATAGGCTGCCTCGTTCGGTGAAAGATACAGGCACAAGGTTTCAGCTATTCAGCATTGCATTGAGGAATCCCATTACACTCTCTGGAGGGGGTCACCTGACAACCTATCTATGGACAGCAGGTCATGTGGTTTTTGCATGGCTGAATAAACGTGTGTATCCCTGAGGCACTTGCCGTCTCTCTCCACCCTTCAGTTTTGTCTAAAACGCTCCTTTCTCACGCAAATAAGTGTTGAAGCTTGGCACAGCTCCTAAAAAAGAACTAAAAAAGCTACTTTAGCTGTTGAACTTTTACCTTGGACAGGCCTGAGAGAAAACCAAATATTTTAAAGTTTTACTTTACTCATTAATGGGAACCGGCATAATGGCATCCATTAAACTATTTCTCATCAGCATTTAATGGCTCTAAGAGTCCTTCCATTCTTTTTACAGCCACAAAGCTAGAATATAGTCAGCTTCTAATTAACGGAATCGTTACAAGTTAATGAAATATATGTCGAATCAGTACTGATAGACATGATCATTACAGGTGTGCTTATTTATTGACGGCCCGACTCAGTCACCATTAAACCTTGGCCTTTCACCACCAGGTCACAATCAGACACCATTATAGTCAAGCAAGACACCTTTCAATACCATTAGGAAACCATTAAACATGTAGAGCCAGTTGCATGTCGCCTGTTAAATATTTCGGATCACTCAACCAGCAATATCAACCCACACAGAAAACACAAGAGCATTACAGAACCATCACAAACCAAAACACTATATCACACAGTATTCAGTTTAGCACAATTTTCAACAAGCTTATTAACCCACTGTATTTATTAAGTCGACTTCTAGTGTAAATATAGCTTCAATTTAATTAATGCATAGAGGTCTAAAACGGTTTTGATCCATTTCCAACACGTCCAGTTAACTATCAGAAGCAAAAGTGGCAAATTTTGGTTTGAGGAGGCCATCTACAGGGTTCCTATGGGCCGTTACAGAGCATGATCTGAGGAGGAAAGAAGTAAGCAAACACTTTGGAACGAATTGCTGAAGAATGTGTTCTAAACAATGCTACTCAGATCCATTGGATGAGCAGGTTCAATGGACGTAAGGTGTTATGGTACAATGGTTCTAAAAGGGGAAGTGTCCAGGACGTTGAGGCATTGTTCTCAGAAAACACTGGTGCAGCAGAATTATTTGTAAATGTTACAGAGGGTAGAAGCTCAGTAAGAATCGTAGACAGCAACAAAACTTAGATGTGCATGATGCTGGAATGTGAGGATGCACTGGAATAATTGAATGTTGTCAGGGCATTACAGTTGTCATATCCCCTAAATGTGCCTCACATTAGCACAGCTTTAGTGATATGAGCATAATAAGAGCGGTCAAATCTCAATTAAAACAATTGTGGACACAAAAATCAGTTGATATTAGGCAATGGTATTAGTATGGCATTTGTCCCAATATTTACTGCTACAGCAGCCATCGTTTTTCAAAAAAGGTCTTTCCACTAGATTTTGGAACATGACTGTGACCTCTGTTTCTGATAGACAATACACCCTGGCTCACTTTAGGCAGACCAGTGCATTTTCAACCTGCCTGAGTTGAGGTTGAAGTTCTGCTCAAACCAGCCCAATCAAAGTTGGCAATTCCCTATTGACTTTAAGGACAGCAGGACAGAAAATTGATAAACGGACTTGTTCGAAGCAGAAATCTATAAACGTGTCATATTACGAGTCACTGAGGTATCGGTACAACCAGTTAATTCTCCTGCCACCGTTTGCCTATGGAGAAGTGGGAAATGCATGCTTTATGTTATGAATGTTACAAGTGAGTGCTGCTGAAATAGCGTAGCTCAGTAAATAGAAGAGGTGTCTACGAATTTTCCTCCATATACTGTAGCGTCAGATCAAATCCGATGGAGGAAAAAAACCCAACAGCATCCACCACAATCAATAAAAAATGCCCAGTCAACCTTTTAGCAATACGCTGGAAAGCCACTGTAGAGGCCTTGTTTGGCTTAGTAAAAAGAGAATAAACTTGAAACTTTTGACAGCTACCCTTTTACTTGTTACTAAACTGGGTATTAAATAAAAAGATCTGTTGGTGAATTGAGTGAAGCCAGCCAGGAGGAGGATAGAGATTGATCCACCTTTTGCAGAACTACCTCTAAGTTCTTCTGCGTTTCAAAAGCAGATTCTGACTTCAGAGGCTTCCCACATTCACGTGTTTTTTCTCAAGATGTGGCTAAATATATTAGTACCAGAAAGCAACACTGCAAACACACAGTTTCCTTCTACTAATGGAGAAACCCAACACACTTTGGGCTCTCTTTGTCTCACTCTACAGAGTACAAAGCTCACTTAGCCATTTACTAGTTTAGTGTAAATCTAAAATGACTGGATTGGTTCCATTCAAGCATTAAGAATGTATTTATGTAGCTTTCGAGATATTGCTTTAAGGATGAAGTCCAGACAGATTTATTTATATAGCACTTTTTTTTTTACAATTGTCACAAAGCGGCTTTGCAGTATTAGATTAAAGAGCGAGATATTGCCCTCTGGCATGGCCCTGGCATTGCGCCATTTAGATTCTTTAACAAAAGAAGGCTAATAAAGCCTAACACCAGGACAGGTGCAGCTGACTTACAGAGACGTTTTATTTATTAGTCCAAACACTTTAGACAGCGTCGTAACCTGCCGGCGTAACTGTGTAGAAACAGGTCACATGTAGACACAACAACTGAAAAGGCACGTGTCAAAAGGGAAACTAGTCAGAAACATGTTACTGAATTAGCAAGCAATGTTGTTAGCAAGCCCCCAATTGTTTGAGCATCTCCCTTCCCAGAAAAAAAAGGCTACAGAATAATTGATTCCCCTGTCAGGTTTTATGTCTCAAAGCCTTGCTGAAAGTAGACACAACAAAAAAATGAGTTCATGCCCTTACAAGCTTAGATTGGGAGCTCAGCAAAATATCATCTGGAAATGTCACTGGCCAAATGTCAGCTCGACTCGGAGCAGTTTGTCACAGACATGAACCAGTGAAGGACAAATTTCAAATACATGCTCAGTTCGTTAAGCCTGTGCTTCATTCATTTAGTCTCCATATACATTAAGGTACATTTATCTCAAAGTATTAAGCAAATACCAATATCATGACTGACTTAAAGGACTGCTATTTGTTCTACAAAGTACACATGCACTGGACAATTTATTAGGTACACCTCTATGTTTCTACACTTACTGTCCATTTATTAGCTCCACTTACCATATGCACTGCTCAAAAAAATAAAGGGAACACTTCAACAACACAATGTTCCCTTAATTTTTTTTTGAGCTGTATAGATGAATTTTGTATTCTAATTACAGCCTGTAGTCCATATGTTTCTCTACATGTTTTGTTAGTTCTCTGTACTCTGTTTTGTGTTGCTAAGGACCCCATAGACCAGGTACTATGTAGGTACTAGATCATTCTCAGCACTGCAGTGACCCTGATGTGGTTGTGGTGTGTTAGTGTGTGCTGCGCTGGTATGATTGGATCAGACACAACAGTGCTCCTGGAGTTGTTACACACTGTGTTCCCTCACTGTCAGACACACCTACCGTTTTACTCCAACTTCTACAGACATCAGGTGTTGCTTGTGTTAGACATGTTAAAATCCTTCATCAGTGCTTACATGATGCTGGTGGCTGGACATTTTTACTTGGTGGACTATGTTCAGTCCAAAAATTACACAGGTGTCATACTCCAGCATCACTGCTATATGTTATGGCTGACAGGTGCACCCTCATGCTAGCTAGAATAGTGTTCAGCCCAACAGTAATGTTCTTACTTCCTTGAGAGCCAGATGAAGAGGGTGAACTTATTTGTTTGGCCAGAGGAATCCAAACATTTAGGTCGGATGCCAAAAAAATCATCTGAATAAGTACAGAAAGAAACGTCCTACTGGCCAGTACCAGAATATATATCTATCATATTCTAATAGAGTACTGCTTAAAAGGACAGCATAGGCAGTTGTGGTAATAATGTTTGAAATTTTGTATAAGAAGTGGGTTCCTACCTAGGAATCATTTGTGCCTTCAGATGAGACGGCCATGCATGAGCTTTAAAGCTAAGTAGGTGAGGCAGGATCAAAAACATGCTGTATTACCTGCTGAGTGGAAGGAGGAAGAGCGCCACTTTGACTCGTTTCAGGCAAACAGCATGAAAGATGCATGGATGGAAGCACATCAAGGGCATGGTTTCATTAAGAAGTTCTATAACGGTGCATATAGACAGCTGTTGGAATGATAACTAAAACTCTGCGGTTTACTGCTAAATCACCAGCAAGTCAGCCTTTGAGCAAGTTTGTTTGTTTATTTGGGTCTGTTTTTATGTCATTTTCAGCATCAATGGCTATTTAATCACAGAAAAAGGGTCATAAATTCTCAGTTTGAGGCCAATTTGAAAATGGTGAAACTACACCATTACAATTACGGCATTTAGCAGACGACTTACAACTGATACAGAATTACAATTCAAGCAGTGGTGGGTTAATTGCCTTGCTTAAGGAAGCAGCTTGGCAGCGGTGGGATTTGAACCCAGGACCATCAGATCCAGAGTCCAGTACCTTAAGGTAAGTACATTTCTCACTGATATACAAAGGAGATCTAATTTTGTCAGGCTACAGTATTAAGCTTTACTACAGGATACTCTTTAAGATACTGTATAATGTGTATCATTTACAATAATAAATGAATTGTTGTTTTAAAGATGCGTGACCTTTCGAGTACGTTTCTCACAAAGCACAGTCAAAAGCATGTTCACAAATTCATATAGCCACGAGGGCATACAGACTGATACTTAAGCTCATGGCTTAAGTTAAAAATGAGTGTACAAATTTACCAAGATGCAAAATACAGACACCACCAGTCTTGCAGTCATGATCACATCCTCACTCCCATGGAGGTGGTCTGACTTTGAAAAGATGGATGTGGCTTAAAAAGACAGGTCAAGACAAGAAAAGCAACAAGGTATAGCAAATGTTGTGTTACACTGCGAAGGATACGGTGGCAATTTAGGCTTTTAAGAGAAATGGGTTCAGACAACTTTTGAATAATTTAGAACCAAGACGTACACTGCCAAAGTGTCCTTCCAATAATCATTATCAATAATATCCCAAGAAATAATAAAATAGATTTAGATAGATAGATTTTTTTCCACTAGTGTACACCTCTATATCTTTGTCTTATTGCCAGTTTGGTAAACCAGCTACACGGGACGGGAGTACAATATGTGCCACTTGTGGGCTTTGCCACTTAGCTTAGCAATCTGTGATTATCTCAGATAGCATTTGCTCAGTTTCGACCAAATTTTTTTGAAAATGCCAATGTGGATATGAGAGTACAATATCTCAAAAATTACCTGATGAGATTAATGTATTTCAAGCATAACGAGCTGCCTTTAGGTGCTTTTGTTCTTAGCTCAGTTGAATAATACATTATACTGAATCTGTTCACAAACCCATTCAACCTTAGAATACCTGAACAGTTCAGTAGAACCGTATAGGAATATTTACCAGAATGTGACATGCTTCACGTCGGAAAACGCACAATAATACACGTGCTGAATCGTACGCCTTAATTGCATTGTCTTTAATTCATTAGCAGGTTGCTGGTGAGCCATTGTCTTTGTTGTAAGACATAAAAGGCTGTTCATCTATTTAGAGGGTGAGTATAAATCTCCTGGTCCTGGTCCTGGCCCACCTGCAGGAGAAGGATGACTGATTTCGAGTTAGGACCATGTGGACACCCAGTTAAATCTGGAGCAAGTTGCACTGCAAGGCACGGGAGACATTTAATCACTTTTAGGACAGATATAAATGTTAAGTGCCGTTGTTAGATGTTGCCTCTTAACGAGTGTTTAGCATGTTCACAGTGAATATTCATCATTTTAGTGATTTAGAAAGGTTTTGATTCAACATGAATAATTAGAGACAAAGAGATTTAACACATCTATTTAGAAAAATGTAACTTACATTTTTCAACCCATATGGGCCCTCATTTACTACACACTAGTGTTTGACATGCTTGGCTTCCTACCTTCCCACAGTAGTCCTACAGTATAGGTGTGTGCTGCTTAATAACCCCAATACAATCTGTGAAACATGACGTTGTTAAACACTTGCTAACACTTGTTAAAGCTAGGAGGAAATTGACACAGAAATTGACACAGGAAAATCAAATGTAACTTAGTAACGATTGTTAGTACTTCTGGTGTCATTGCTCCTGTTTCTAGCCTGATTAGCACCTCTTCTTAGAGGTGAGAACACGGCATAGCATCTACATCTTCCTGAACTCACAGCTTAACTCGAGTGTCAACTGTAGCTCACTGGTGCTCTGGTATTTTGTGTAGTCAATAGCGATACAAACTCTAGTGTCATCTATTTGTAATTATCTGATTTGTTTTCCATGTCTGCTCATGAGCTCCAAATTCACAAGACTTCACAAGAAGCTTTTTGAGCTGTTATAAGAAATTGGACTGTAAGACTAACAATGGTAAGTACCTCTGTATAAGGGTGTCTTCTGAATGACATAAATAACAATAAGCAGAATAATAATTATACAATTCAAGTTTTGATGTTACCATCCTTGGTCATTAACCAAAAATGATTATTGTGACCAAAGATGGTAAATATTTGACCCAGTATAAAATTTTTCTAATTTGTTAAAGTGGGTTCTTTCTGTCTATGTTTGAAAATCTGATGGTGTTTTACGTCACACTGAAGCAAGAACAGACTCTAAAAGGTTCACAAACTTTTAAGCACCACTGTACGTAATTGCCTTAGTCTGCTGTTAGTAGTCATGGAGATGTCATTAGAGGTCGCTGGTGATGAGCCTCACCGGTAGTGACTGAGGGATTTGTGATTAAATCATCAAAGCCTCAATACAGACCTAACAAGGCACACAAATTCAGCTGCAGAGACAATATTGGCTTCCAACTGCTCGTCTTATTCAAAACCGTTCTACCACAACAATCTGCGAGTCAGTGCTAAGCTCTGTGGCAGTCCTAATCAGGACCCAGCAGAAGACTGGAGCCATCACTCGTCAGGCGTGCATCCTCCTTGCTTAATTTCCATTAACGCTCGGTCCATGCAGGGCAGACGTTCATTTACGCAAAAGCAAATGCAGCTGAAAGTTACACCAGCTTGTGGGGGAATAATTATTCAAATGAAGCGTGATATGAATATTTTTGCCGTACACAAACAACAGTTACAGTATGCACTGTTTTCCTCATCATAATTTTAAAGAACAATATGGATGGACAAAGTACTGCAGTACGGCTTAGTGATTAGGGCTCTGGACTACCATTAGGAGGGAGGTTCTGACCCAATCAACTATGAATTTCAATTGTAAATACGGTGGGAGAAAAGCATTAGTAATGTAGTAAGTAATAATAGCTCGTAAACATAAATGGTCATGATTCACGATATCTGTGGTAAACAATTTTCAAAAAACTGAAGTCAAATCGCCTACTCGGTTCAGTTAATGTCAAAATTAAGACCTAATAAAAGGCTCAATATGATCGTTTAAAGAATTTAATGAATGAATCACATTTTTGCTCTAATTATTCAAATGAATTACATTTTTTTTTCTTAAGCTTAAAGCTTCCCGCAATTAATGTTTAAATGTTATATGAGATTTTAGGTAGCATAAACCTTTTTTTCAAATGCAGTTGTTTTAAAGCACCTGTTAAATGTGAAGTCAGACGCGTACTACAAATTATAAATAAAATAACGAGGCATCGCATTCAACTGACAGATTTCTCTAACGATTTAAAATTACAGTAAAACTCAGAACTATATTTTACATTGTCACTCAACATTCATAGCATTTAAAACAGACATCAGAAAAACATCATTAAGACATTTTACCAATTAGTTCCTGGTGTGAAGTGGCCATGCAGTTTCCCAGACAGATGCATATTTATTTTGAGTTGTATGTCCTCCACCTGTCCTCGTGAATTTCCTCTGGGTACTCCAGTTTCCGCAGAAATCCCACAGACAGGCTTTGGAATAACGGGTGTGTCGTACAACACGTCAGTGGCGTGAGACCATTTCGGTGTAAAATATCAGCGAATCAGATTGGAAGGATGGAATTAACTTATTATATAAACAGCATATAAAGCTACCAGAGCATGGCAGAGCAGCGTCCACTCTAGTGTTAAATAACAATCTATTTAGTCTTTAACAGGCTTATAATTTATGCACAGATGCACCCCTATGACTGATTGGCAAGCCGCGGGATGCAGCTGTGCCCCTCTAAATTCTGTGTGCGCCCCAGAACAAGAAGTAGTCCAGAAATGCCCCTGCTCATCACAATATGCTGCTTAGCATGGAGCCATTACTGCAGGTCTGCCAAATCCAAGATAATTAGCTCACAAACCATAGAAATGTGCGCTCTGTGCTCTGTCTGAGTTTTATTTTACATTAAACTCTGTGTAAGCATGTGAGAACGTGCAGTGGAAAACATCTCTTTCATTAATGCAGTGTTTTTATGAAAAATATTATAAGAATATCCAGGACAACCCACAAATGTTATGCAATGATAATGATATCAAATGGTAATATCTACATAGGCATATTAAACACATTCTAAAAAAAGGTCATTCTCTTCATCTTCTCATTATCTTGGACTCTGCAAGTAAGGAACCGCTCATCAGCAGGCAAAAGAGATTAGGGATGGGGATGAAGTGTGGAAAGGCGAGTGAGTAAAATGGCTCTAGTAAGCATTTCACGGTCACGGAGAGTGTGTGAGATGAAAACACCACCTAATCAAAGCCATTTGATCTGAGAAGTGGAGCACGCACATCGAGAAACGGAGCGGTTGTGAAGAGAGGCAATGAATCACGAACTGCATTAAAAGATATAGACTGTCTTCATGTGGACATGGAGTAATTAATAACCCAGCGTGCAATATGCATCTTAATGCTAGTTTATGTGTGTTTTTATAGTGTTACTCAAAGCTTTACAACTGTGGTGGCCTAGTGGTTAAGGTACTGGACTATGGACCACAAGGTCCAGATTTCAAATCCTACCTCTGCCAAGTTAATGCCAATTTAGAGTAAACAATTAATCTAACACACATCTTTGGACTGTGGGAGGAAACCAGAGTACCCGGAGTAAACCCATGCAGACACAGGGAGGACATGCAAACTTCACACAGAAAAGAACCAGGCCGCTCCACCCAGGGACTGAACCTGCGACCTTCCTGCTATGAGGCAGCGGTGCTACCCACTGAGCCACCATGCTGTCCGGGTCCCCGAGCAAGACCCTTAACCCACAATTGCTTGGATTGTAAGATTGTAGTAATTGTAAGTTTCTCTGGATAAAGGTGTCTGCTAAATGACATAAACGTCAAATGAATGTACAACTCACTGGAAAGAAAACTCACCAAGAAGGAGTTGCTGGAATCAAATAAAACCTTATACGTATTAATGTAATGACGATATATCTGTACTACTGAAAGGAGGCTGTAGTTACCCTGTTAAGCCGCTTCCAGCTTGGATACAAGTTTAGGCACTGGAGGCAAACAGGTTCTTTATGGTATTTTCTGATACATTTGCACACAGATGTTGCATCTGGGCCTGTAGATCCTCAAGTCGAGTGATGCATTTCATTTTTCGTGTAAGGAAGGCAAGATGTCAATTCTGCTCACAAAAATGAGTGGTTATTTTATTAGGAAATATTTCATTTAGAAATATTGCCTAATTTTTGTGAGCAGTATATTATGATGGAAAGCAGATGGTGGGAAGCCAGTAAGACCTGAAATATTCTTTGCTAATTTAATAAATTGGCACAATATGGTTTCAATATGTTTCCATTCTGCACTGGTTAAGATTCTGTACTACTTTCAATAAGGCTCAGTTTCAAACCCAGGAATACTATTTCTGTGCCCTTATGTAAGGCACTTAACTCTCAACAGGTCTGCTGTAAACTTTGACTTGATCCTGCCAGCCAAACTGGCAAGTTAATTCATGTAATTTTTTACTTTGTTGTTTTACAGTTCAGGAAAAGACAAAACTCAACAGCTTGACACAACTCAGAACACCCCTGCAATTTCCTAGCACGCATACAACACAACTTAATAGAAAAGAATTACACGAGGACCCTAAGTAAAGAGATCTTGAGAGAAGAATATCTTGAAGTACAGGCACTAGAAAAACTCAATCAGTTGTGGCATTTTGTGAATTTGCCCAAAATAAAGCCTTAGTTTCCTCCATGGAAACCTATTTTCCCAAGAAAACAGCACTGAATGATGCTTGGTTTGTTTGTTTATCTCAAATCTGATTAATATCATCTTTGGGGAAAGCTTGAGAGTTGCACAGAAATCAGTCAAGTTAACTCAAACCCTCACCCAGAGGAACTATGCTGAGCCTGTGAAAGCTAAGTGGGTTGATAAAGGACAACCTTGAACTCAGAATATATTCGTAGTCCGTAAGCCTTAACCTCTGAGTCACAATTGTTCGGATAGCATTTACTGTCCAGACGGTTTAATAGTGTGAGTCAAAGGCCACAGGACACTTATTTCACAAACAAAGGGCAAAATGACATGATCTGAATACCTTAAACGCTGGAACATATCTGGAACCATTTTGAAGCCGCCATATTGGATCAGTTGCAAATCTTTCCAATGGGAAGGTGGTCATGTAGCATATCAAATAAGAATCCGACAGTCTCAGAAATCGATTTTCACAATCATATGTGCAATATCTCTTGTGGATCAAAAGACATCACAGAAATTTCTAAGCTTTTGTTGCTCATCACAGGTAACTTAAGATTACCTGGACTGTGGACGACAAGCCATGTAGTGATGATACGAAGAGCCGCTCCCGATGAAGAAGACACCAACAATGGTTTTGACAGCCTTTGCGAAATGTCCATGATGCAGCACCGCGCTGTAATTTTTGACTCATCCTGTATGGTACAGATTCATTCGAATGCAGGCAGCTCAGTGGATTAAAACAGGGTTCTTCTGCATTCTCGAATGGTGCTAAGCCATGAAGTCAGCCTCAGCTTTCCTCTCTTGTACCTCAGGGCACTTTCACACTCGGACCGTTTCAGCATCTGAAGTGGCCTCCGGCCGCCGTGTCACGGTTTCTTCTGATTATTTCAACATAAACTCACTCAGACCTGGTTCCAACTCTTGTGGTTAATTTGGTGGTCGCCGTGATTTGTGCGTTATCAAAATAAAACAGTTTTGTAAAACCATATGGCTCCCCAGCTCTCATCTGCTATAGGTTTTCAGTAAGAATTTAGCATCGTATAGATTTACCACTTCTAAAAGCCTTAATGATTTGTGCATCGACTATGAGGTGGATTCATGGAGTCTTCCTTCTTCATGTTACCTCTATTAATATGCAAACTATTATGATAAATATTATGATAAATATATTTCCTGGATTTCACAGTCACTCCATTTATCTGTTTTTGGAAACAGATACATATTGGGAACAGAAATACGCTGAATTACATACAAAAAAAAAACTTCCTCACTTGTGCTTTCCACTTCTCACTTCTAGAAGGATTTCCACATACTCATGAAACATCCTTTTCCTCAGGGTCCAAGCAACAACAAAGGGACAAGTTAACAGAGTCTGCTGGACATACTGCACTTCTGCGGACTTCTCAAGTCACCCTGTTCTCCTGTCGGTGGTGCATTGGTTTTCTGATTCGGATTTCTTTTTTCGTCTGCAAGAACATCACTCTGCCAAGACGACAGCATACTTGTTGTTGAGAGAAGTAGCATTTTAGCATGTCTTCCCAGGGGAAATATTCTCAAAATGCGTCCCTCAGTTGCCAATCTGCTGTTTTATACCTCATTGAGCATTTCCACAGGGTTCCAGCAACAGAAAAGAGGCAAGCAGAGTCAGAGAGCCAAATTCTGGAAAGTATCTGTGCTGCGTGAATTTTGAGTATTTCGGAATCAAGAGCTGGATGTTCATATTCACAGGGCTATTCTAGAATCATCTGATCGAGGCCTCTGCTCGTCCTTTTAAACTACTATACCCCCTTATCTCACCGAGTTTGCTTTTTTGGTTTCCTTCCTCAATTTCAATGAATAGTTGCATCTATCACTTTTATAAGTTATCACATGCTTGCGAAGAGAGCTCTTAATCGCTTTACCTTTTACGCTAATCCCGCATTAAACCTGTGCTTACAAATGATTGTACGTGAAATAGGGGTGTATTTTCTACACTAATATCTTAATTGTTGTTTTAACAACGTGTTACCTGACATTATCGAGAATGGCACTCAATTCCTCCCACTCAGGTCACACATGATATCAGCACACACCAAGCTGGTAGGTTATGCATCACTACTAAATGCACTGAATACATCACACACACACACACACACACACACACACACACACACACACACACACACACACACACACACACACACACAC
>JAYJMA010143004.1:0-14974 GCA_036873895.1 Parotocinclus cabessadecuia | reverse complement strand
TGAAGAACTAAAACACTGTAAACATGGCTATAACCCAAATAACACCACATTACTGCTGCCTTACTAATACTGAGCTATATGTGAAAAGAAGTGCACTCATAAGTGCACTAAATAGAAGCGCTGGAGCACAACTGAAATCTATTACGTACTTGTCATCAGCTTGTGCCAGCACCGCTCTGACTTGAGTTAAATCGTGACTGAATGTCCGTGAAAGAAAATGTTAGGGTGTTTTTCATGCGTAGCTGTTCACAATGTCAGCTGCCATAGTAAAAACTTTGTTGTACGTGCAGAACGAGTAGTCGCAGACGGCTGCACTGCATAATCAATAACTATAATCATCTTCTAACAATCAATATCTGTTAGGCGTATGATAAGGCTGTGGGTCAGCACCCAAAATGACTCCAAAAAGCCACAGTGTACATACAATCAGCATGTACTGTTCAAGTCCCTATAGTTCACCACAAAAAGGAGTATTGTGATGATGTAGGTATTCTCAGGTTCAGGGCGTTTAAACATGATTTGAGCACAGGCCGAGTGGGGAGGAGGGAAAATTGTGCTCTGGAATGGTGCAAGACAGCTGGGCAAGCAAGTTCCCCGTTAATTGTTGTGCCTTCTGAAATGGGTTCTTTTGATGTAGGATGTTGCCTCCCCACACCCACTCCCTGCCACACAAAAACACAGACATTGAAGGGACACAGGTGTGGTGTTTTCTGAGAGGATAGGCATTGTTAAAATAGTCATATTATCATTGTAGTCATTGTACTAAGTACTGTAAGGTAGGTGTGGAGTTTTAATATTTTGTTTGCACTGCTGAATAAATAAAATCTTATGGACAATATCTAAACCATAGTTGGGAAAATTAGTATTTTGCACATTTTCCCACCTACAAAGAATGACGAGGTCAATACTTTTTTATCATAGGTACACATCAGCTGTGAGAGACAGAATAAAAAAAATCCAGCAGAATCTTTATTTGCAGTTAGAGTTCAGCCGTTTCCTGTAGTTCTTGCCCAAGATTGCACACACTGCAGCAGGGATTTTGCCCCACTCCTCCATTAAGATCTTCTCTATATCTGTTTATTTTGTATTGGGTTCAAATTTAGAAACTGGCTAGGCCACTCCAGGACCTTGATTCTTACGGAGCCACTAGCTATTTCGGGTCATTGCCATGCTAAAAGACCCAGACACGACCCATCTTCAGTGCTGGTTGTTGGCCAAAATCTGCCGATATATGACCCCATTCATCCTCCCTTCAATACAGTGCAGTTGTCCTGTCCCTTTTGCAGAAAAAATATCCCTATATTATGATGTTTCCAGCCCCATGCTTCATGGTTGAGACAGTGTTCTCATACTACTTAGAAACACAGGAAGTGGAGTTCATACAAAAAATCTCTATCTGACCACATTACCTTGATAATCCTCATCCAGATCATTAGTGAACTTCAACCGGACCTAACACTAACACAAAGCACTTAAAATAACCACAAGTTCTCTAAATCAGTTTTGTGCCTAAACGTTTGCACAACAGTGTATGAAATTGTTTTTGCACTGTCACTGAATCCCTCTAGACAGGGGAACTATCGGACCACCAAAGACCAGTGTATCTGGTATCATTCCATCACTTCTTTGCTTCTTCATCCAGTACATCCCAGTAATTTTCCTGTAGGACAAAATGTTTATAGAAGATATTATGTGTATTTTGTGTGTGTGTGTGTGTGCGCGTGCGCGCGTGTGTGCACCCCACTCCCCCAGTTACTGCCCAGCAAATGTTTCTTGCTCTAAGTGCATGTACATAAATAAAAAGAACAAAATGTCCTCTGCTGTCTCACAGCACGTTCTAAGGCTTGACTTCATAATTAAATGCTAGATACAACACAAATGAAGACTACCTATGGATATGAGGAAATTTGCATCAGAATTTGTTATAGTTAACTAATGGTTTGAATCTGTGGAGTCTGAATTTCCTCCGTGAGTCTGACTGAGATTTCTCAGGGTACTCCAGTTTCCTCCCAATGTCCAAGGGCATGTGGTAGGTTAATTGGTTTCCAAAGTTCCCCTTAGTGTGTTTGTGTGTGTGTGCACACCATCCAATGGATTGGTGCCCTGTCTAATGTTGTTATTGCCTTGCGCTCTGTGTCGCCAGTTAAGCTCCGGCTCTCCTGTAGCCCTGGCTAGGATAAGACAGTGAATGATTACTTTTTAAATAGCAGGTTAAGTATTATAGCAGGTGTTGTAGCTGGAAATTGGCAACCAGTTCAGATGGAAGGGATCAACTGCATTGGCAGTATTTTGGAAAGTCGACCGCTGCAAGCAACTCTACAACTCCGCTGTTCCCGTTCAGCAGGTGTAACCTTATTGACTTAGTATAGGTATTGGTAGATATTACAGATTAATGAAGAGACAGAGACAGCACTTCTACTTGTATTTTATATACTATACTGATCACATACATTAGGGGATAGATTCGGATGAAAAATGAAAATGAAATCTCCCATAATGAAATATCCCCTAATTTGTGTGAAAAGTGTAGTGGTCTAGTAATTAGTGAGGAAAAGTAAACTGCAGCAGTTCTCTCATTTGCTTTACTTCATGGGCGACAAGTTACCTAGATCTTCA
The DNA here is from genome assembly GCA_036873895.1 of Parotocinclus cabessadecuia. Classification (NCBI taxonomy): domain Eukaryota; kingdom Metazoa; phylum Chordata; class Actinopteri; order Siluriformes; family Loricariidae; genus Parotocinclus; species Parotocinclus cabessadecuia. The sequence continues at coordinate 12,358 of JAYJMA010143004.1, read as the reverse complement.
AGGCTAACACCTTGACAATCAGGTTGGAGTAAGATGGATCTCTATTTAAATGAGGCATTTGCCTCACATGATAAAATACAAATTGTATTGGAAGAGTGAGTGTTGGGCACTTTGCATTCATTTTAATTTCTCTTGCATGACATTTTAAACTACTTTATCTCATTAGCCTAATTCAGACATTTTTGTTAAGAATACACAATGTACCACATGGTATCTGGATTTTTGGAAACGTAAAGTCACTTAAAACAATACGCATAATTGCTTGAAGTTATTATGTGCTTTTGCTTTATGATGTAAATAGGAATCGGTAGTAGAAATGCATTAGATATGTGTATGTTGGATTCTGTACATTCCTCCTGAGCGCTTCAGGCAAGTGATCTGATGAGCGGAAGATTTGATTAAGGAAACGTGGTAAGATGCAAGGGAAATCAATATATTAATTGCTTCATAACTGTTGCAGTCAGTGCCCTGCTGTATATGCAGGATGTATCTATGTATACTGCTCATAAAAATTTGAGGATGTTTCAAAATGAAACATCTCCAATTAAATATCCTATAATTTTTGTGAACAGTGTACAATCACAAACAAACAAAAAACACACACTCATGCTACAGTACAGCATGCAGATCTACAGGCAAGTCATTACGTTTTTGTTTGTCGATAAAGAAATGAGTGGAGCCATGGTGTCTTCCAGACAGTATGCTGATCACAAAAATAAAAGGATATTTCAAAATGAAATCTCCCATAATGAAATAGCCTCTAATTTTTGTGAGCAGTATAGTTGTGCAGGACTCGCATAATGGTGACCTGGTTTGCCATGCGAAAGCATCCTCCCAGTTCTGTATGCATAGATAAAAGGTTTAGTAATGGTTATGTAATACTCCCCAGGGTCCTGCTTATGCACAGCAATCTGGATTGCAGTGAGTCATAATCCGTCGTTTTTTCAGCAGTACATGTTTTGAATTGTACATCACTTCTTTATTCAGATATGGTGTTGTTGGTTTAGGTTCTGGTAATGGGAATGATTGGAAAAAAAATAAAGCTATAAAGGAAAGGAGAGCTTCATTCACAGAGTGACCTGATGTTACACTGACTGTATTCCTTAGTAAAAAAGGGAGTTTAATCATATCTTTGTGTACTCAGGTTGCTGTGAGTGAATGAATGTGTACATGTACACTGTGTAACTCCAACATTTAACTATACCAGTTACTTCAGCTTTTTAAGCACTTCCTCTCTCTCTGTTATACACACAAACACAATCATCTGACTTTAATTATCCACGTAACATCCATCAGATTGTGTCCTAGATAAATTTGTTTTTGTTAACCTGAGCCTGGATCACATTGGAATGAAGACAAATGGGTTGCAAGTATTCTGCACTGAATTAAAATGATGGTGTCATTTGAAGTCTCGAGGCAGAAAATTAAAGAAATTCAAGATTTGACTTTGTCTGATCGGACAGAATGCGTTGGAAATGAGTAACTTCAAAGGTTAAGTATGGTTAGTCTTATACAGGATATAACCTTATATTAGGGGGTCTTAAAATTAAATAAATGGTTCAGATTGCCTTGGCAAACATGACAATTTATATATCGATTCTTATAATAATTATTATATATATATAATATTCTTAGAAATCTTATATTTCATCACAATTTACACATATACATGGAACCTTGTGCAATAAAATGGGTAAAGGTTAGGATCAGGGCTGTACCGATTCACTATTTGGTATCTCGTATAGGCCATATATGTGGCAAAATTACTGGATCGGAGATTGTATGGGGAAAAAAAGTATAAAAAGTATAATATTTCCTATCGCTTTACTACAATTTGCCATTTACATGCTGTAAACAGATGTGTCACAAGAGTGTAGAGGGATAAAAAGTTACCTCTATGTCAGGTTAAATGTAAAACAGCACCTCCACACACGCATAAACAGTTTTGTTTATCAGAGTCTAATAGTTTTAGACTTAATGTTGTTCTCCTATTCAGCCAAGATAGGGTGCTTTACGTCCCTGAGGATTACTTGGAGAAACACTATTTCAAGCCTTGTACATGCTCAGTTCAGAAATAAACTTGTGCTGGCTTCAACTTAGACAAACACCTGTGACTTGTTTCTTCTCCAGTCCACAGAACCACAGTGTCATCTAGCCTGTGTTTCACTTACTGTTGACCCATTTCCCCTAGGTCTGGCGCAAGCAATTAGTTATTTTAAGCTCAAGGATAAAAGTTAAATGTAAAACAGCTGAGTGCAACATATTAAACTCCAGTGTTTGAAGAGGTGGTAGCAGCGTATCGGTGTGATATCGGTATCGGCAGATATTCAGGTTTGCAGTATCGGTATCGGACATAAAAATGGTATAGAGCCAACCCTGGTTAGGATATGTATTTTCTTTGTACAATAACCTGAAATATCTATAATGAAAATTTCTGTAACACACTCAAGAATTAGTTTGGAGACCTGAGGGGACTTGGACTGGAACATGACATGAAGTTTTCACAAGGACTACAAAGTTTGTGTTTATGACTGTTTGTGGTGAATTCGACCATTACTCTTCACACATCACACTGTCATTACCTGTTAGATGTCTGACTGACTAAAAACTGGACAATTTGGTGACCTAGCTGTGAGTTGTGCAAAACAGTGATTGTTCAGTCTTGGCTGGCTGATATGGAACTAGCTTGCCGTGCCCAGGAGTATATTTTCATTTCAATCTCTCTTATCCTTCACGTTCAACAACATGAAGTTGTTTAGCTAATAATAAGTCACCTATTTCAAACAAGACAGCTCACAATCTTAAGTGTATTCAGGCCAAGTGTACTCAACAAGCCCAACAAGCATGAGATGATAGAGATGGAGATGAGATGATGGCTACAGAATGTCTCAGCAGTGAGATCCAGGTATGCATAATAAAGCGATTTTCTCAAAACACCCTCTCTGTGGTAGACACACCAAGTATAAGAACACGTAAGAGAAAAACAGAAAAGGATGCACGAGAAAACCCTGGTCATGCAGAGCGAAATAAAGAAGCCTTGTTCATCCTGCATTGTTTTGTTCTCTACACTGGCCATTGAAATTGACAGAAGAAGACTACTCAAATGAAACGAATTTGAATTCGACATGTAGGTAAATTTTAAACTTAAAAGCAGCATGAACCTTATAAAATAAATATACTGTATGCTGATGTTGTCGTGATGCCAATACTGAAATGATATCGTGGCAAAGATCATAAACATCAGCAAACGAATTGGAATACTAAATGATAGGACATGGACCTTAAATTATTTGTTTATTTTACTAACAATAAATAAGTGAATGTATACCATTTAATAATTTGATTATTGAAAATAATTTGATTTGAAAGATCACATTGTCATTACGGCTTTTACAAAGTGAGCAGTGATCTAACATCCATCTGTGTTCTTGAGTTTATGGCATTTATTGACAAGTTTGTTTACTTTCTATACTGAGTGCATTTCTAGCTATTGAAATAAGTATTTACAAAAATGTACATTCCAAAAATGGCCATTACTAGAACTGCTGAGTTTAAGAGGGTCATGTACATAATTGTGGTGATCTATACTGCTCACAAAAATTAGGGGACACTTCAAAGTGAAATGTCCCTTAATGAAATTCCCAATTTTTGTGAGCAGTATACTTGTGACTAAAGGCTCTTTTAAAATGTAATTTATTTTTTAACAGTTATGGTAAACTTAAAATTTTCAGTATCCAAATATGTGGAGATGTTTTGGTACCACATTGTTAAGTAAACAAAAAAGATAAGGTCAGTTAAAGTTATCATTATTTTTTGCTATATATTTTTTGTTATATTCTCTAACTTGCCACTCTGTGACCTCTTAGTACAAATAAGTGTTGTCTCCCTTGGTCTGTTTAGGCTTTGTTGTGTTCATTGGCTTGTTTCATGTTTCCATATAAACCATAGTAACTCTATGATTTCTTTTCTGATTCATCATGTCTGCCTGCAGTCATTTGTAAAGTACAAGCATGGTAATATGAGGTATTCTATTGTTTTTAGAATATAAAATCAGAATATCAGTGTACCATGCAACACTACTGTATACACTGACTTGTACTTTAAACAATTATATATGCAGTATAAATAATACTGAGAATAAATGACTTAACAGTTCATGCAAAATGTATTGAGTACATCTTAAGATGGCAAAATATATTGCATGCCTTTCCCTTGGTTGTATAAAACAGAAGTGTTATTGGGGTTCTGGAATTCGTAATTCATGCCTGAGCATGTCAGAGGTCGCTGGCCACTGTTTTTACGTGTATCTTGGGTCTGCATGTAGAAGCATTTTGTGTTAATTTGATGCTTATTAGAAACTCACTTTGAGAAACGCGGAACAGGGTGTGCTTTTGTGCTTGAGTTGATCCTTGCCTTAGATGCTTGCGCGTGTTCCTAATTTTGCTTTTGCTTGTGTACTGTTATACAAAGAGTTAATTCTGGTGCCCTGCCTGTTCTTACCCTGGCTGTTCTCTTTCACTGTGGATTTCAAATACAGGTACAGTCGATTCCGGTTAATCGGATCACATCGGGACACGATCATTTTGGTCTTAATAACCGACTGGTCTGATTAAACGAACATGCCCTATGTTACAAGACGGGACGTGCTATAATTTATGTAACATATTAAATATTTATTAAACCTTTATTGTGTGATATACACGTATAGCGAACGTACAAACAAGAACTACTGTTGCTTACAAACTTTGTTCACTGGAAAATAAATTTGAAACCAAGTTGTTCGAAACGATCTACAACAAAATGTATAGATACTCAGCATGTGAAGCAAAATACTGTAAAAAACAAGTTCTTACTAAATTCCAGTCAATATTTGAAGAACTTGTTTTGCTCTTGTTGACACAACTTGTCGGATTTCCTGACCTTTAACAAAAGCATAAATTCTCCCGGAGATTTCAGGAATCCTCCCATATCTCGCTGACCCGTTCTAAGTGGCGACTTGTAGCTCATTTTTCTTATTCGCTCTCACGTTGTTTGGTCCGATTAATTGGAATTTTGGTCCAAATAATTGAATAACATTGCACGCATATAACAGGATTTGTTTCTGTACTTCAGGACTCGGTCTGAATAAGCGGCTGGTCCCATTAACTGAATTTGACTGTTTGGCATTGAAAAATGCATGGACATTAGATGACTGACAAAGCCCAATACCATGACAGACCCTTGCTTTTGGACTTGCTGCTGTCAGTATAGCCCTTTTCATCTTTAGACAGGAGCACACAACATCTAATGTTTCAAAAAAAGTCTTGGGATACTGAATCTTCTGACCACTATATACTGTAGGTTTCCACTATGTGATGGTCCATCCTACATGCCTCAAAGCCCAGAAGTCAATGTTGCTTCTAGACATGGTTAACATGAGGCTTCTTTTTTGCACAGTAAAGTTGAAAGTGGCACTTGTAAATGTAACTTTGTATTGTAGTACATATCTTTAATGCAGGAATTGATGTTAATTAACAAATTATATTAAGTTAAACAGACAAAACATGAAATGTTTTAGGTCCATATTGTCTGCAGTAAAAAATAATCAAATTAAGTGTGAGTCAGACAAACTCCACACTAATGCTTTATGTTTTAGAATATAATGTTAGGGTGTCCACAAGCATTTGGCTATATAGTGTAGATAAGCTGCTATTGTTATTTGCAGTTAAATTATTATCTATACAAATTTACCCAATGGCCATGTTAGGAGCACAGAACCATTTGGAAATTATTCAATGTCTATGTTAATGAATGACCGTTTGTGTGGAAAAAGTTGGAAACTGACACTTTCACAATCACCTTCAAATGCATTACCACATTACTTTATCCCAGCAAAAGCTGTTTAAAAGTCTCCAAAAAAAGTATGAAGCTGGCTACTCGAAATTTGTAAAAATCTATTACAAATGGAAAACAGAAATTCATTTGAAACAAACTTAATGTGTTAGGGTTCCTACCTTTTCCCCGGAAAGCTGCCTCGCCGATTGTCCTTACTGAGCGATCGGTGAGGCGGTTTATATTATGCGTTTAATGTATGACCTGATGGTGAACACCTGCTTTTTTCCCTATTTTAAGAGGGAGTTTTAGCATTGTTTGCTGCAAGGTCATTGAACTCGCTGCACGCCCGACCACCGATGTGCAAATGCCTTGATACGCTGTTCGTCAGTTCTATCTTTACGTTCAGTTGGTAATATCCGGAGGCGTTTAGAGCTGAAGTGTATGTGTATGTGTATGAGGGAAACCTCAGGGGTATTTAGCCTTTTTAGGGCAAGATCCAGGTTTCCCCATTCCGTTTCAGCCCAGCTCTTATCAAGCCTCACTTCAGCCGGCTGTGCGCCTCCATTTGGAGACGTCCCAAATCGATGCCTCATCGTGCTTTAGGCATGTTCACCCACAGTCCTGTATGGACTCCGCCGCCTCTTTCCCCGGCCGCTGATGGCGCCTGGGAGTCGCGACCGGTAGGGGCTGCACCCCGGACACGCGGCTCGTGAAGCTTGCATCCTGGGTCCATGGCCGGAGGGCCGCCATATGCCGCTATAGGGTTGTTATCGGCACGGAACCCCATATCCCGCCATAAAGGGCAACCCACTGGCGGCCACCGTGGCTATTTGCACATTCACCCTTTGGGATGCAACTTAGCGGTGCGTCCTTTTTCTCCTTTTTAGTTTGCATGCGTTAGAGAGCCTTTCGCTCCTTTTTTCCCTATTTTAGTTTGGTTATATATTATTTCCCCATTATTATTATACGCTGTGGGATTCCTCGGTCCCGCATACTTGGGTCCTCCCACATATCGTAACATAATGGTATTTGTTTTTGACATTGACATAAGTAAAGATGTGCTCATGGCTGCAGAAATGGCATTCAAAAAGGGACACAACCACCAGAAATTATAATATCACTCTAGACAACATAAAAAATGGCATAACTGTCTTTTAGTTTTGACTTAAAATAAGTTTTCCACAGTTTTCTAGTTAACTCGAGTTAACTATATTTGTTTGAATCTTATAGTAATTATAACAGCATAGTTAAACATCTACAGGCCTCTTCACTACTGTGTATTTGTCTTTGACCAAACAAACAAAGCATTTATCTTTTCTTACTTTTTCTTCTTTACATACTGAAGAAGCAGCAAAGCACAGTAAAGAAGGGGGATATACTTTAACATGGATTGTAGATATATCGGGCATAAAAATATGGTGCACAGTATTGGCCTGCACTACAGGCAGAGGTGTACGGATTGTGGTAACATCATCTCTGTGATATGTGATTTTGTGTTTTTAAACAGACTAGCTAAAATTAAATAAATGAGGGTTAGGCCAGAATTTGCTTGATGGGCAACTTAAAACAAAAGGCAACACTATAAGAAAATTGTGCCAAAAAATTCTGTTTTTGCCATGGACCTCTCAAACCTCCTGGTCTGATTTGATAATGGCAGTGTTCAGAATCTGGCATGAGATATGAATATTTCAGAAGACTGATCAGCCAAGTGATATGTAGAGCAACAGAAGAAGGAAGTGAATAGCTTAGACAATAATCAATCTTCTAAGAGGACAGACAGGAGTTGGAATGAGTTGTAGAATAGAAATTAGAAGAGAAGGTTCAATATTATTACAGTAATGCAGGGAGATATGTACTTTTTAACTGTTTAAACTGTTATTACTAAGGGACCACCAACCAAGGGACCAACAATTTGGTTCTGCCAAGCCAAAAAGACTAAATAGTTTAATATATCTGTTTTATACCTTAAAAAATAATAACATCATTAGAATTTGTAATTTAAAAAGGAAAAAAAATGAAAAAAATCAAAACTAAAAATGAAATGTTATTAGAACTATATGTTTTAACATCACCTATTTGCATGGATAGCTTGTGTCACACCAGCATAATGACCATGCATTTTAGCACTGCTCTACTGCTGAAGATGACTAAACACAGACTTAAATATTTTAAGCAACAGCAGATCATCAGCATGCAAGTTCACAGTTCATTGGTCAGGTTTAGTACAACCCCAGATTAAAGGATGTTGACAAATGTGAGGTGGAAAATGCAAATGTAAAATAAAATGCTGTATCGATTTTACTCTGCCTTTGTTTCAGTGCAGACACTATGAACCTGAGCTATTTCATAGTTCGTCTGATCAACATCATTTCAGTTTTAAATAAACATCCATTCCTGCATATTAGATCTGCAACACAATGTATTTGCCACTTTGTAATGTTGCTATTGCTTTTCACAATTCTGACGTTTTGTCAAGTGATTTAGTGCTGCAGGTGTTACTTTGTCCCATTCTTCCTGCAAACACGTGATAATCACAGTTTTCTTTTCAAAATTCTCCACACATCCTCTATTGAGGCCAGGCCAGACCAGTACCTGTACGCTCTTGCTCCACAAACATGTCTTTGTAATGGGTGCAGCATGTAGTTTTGCACTGACCTGTTGAGAAATACATGGATGCTCTAAGATCTTCATGTACTTTTCTGTTTTAATGTCTGTATAGTGCTTTTTATCTTTGGACTCCATATTGAAGTGCTTCACTAAGGTTTGTAAAATATTTTTTCAGTGTGTTACAGGCCTGAACTGCAGGATATCATGTTTATTAAGAAATTAAGTTCAATGAACATCTTGGGTTCATATTGTCTGCAATAAGATAAAAGTCAGCATGCCACACTGCATATTGTATTTTATTTTTTTTAATTGCATTTTCAATATGTCCCCAACTTTTTCTGATTCTGGGATGTACATTTACATGAGAACGTTATTTGGCTATTAAGTTTGTCAGTGTGGCAAACACCTAAATTCAGCAAGCAGAAAAACTAGTGCAAGTGCCTAGCATGGCTCCAAAGCTTTTTGTTTCAGTCCTGAACTCTGCTTCTGCCTCTGTCTCTTAGTAGTATCGATGTAGTGCCTTACAGTTCAAATAACACATTATTCTGATATCAATACTGAAATAATTGGCACCAGTATCAATACCAAACCCTAGTAGATACTTTTAATAATAAAAGAGTGATTGTGAAACTGAACATGCTGTGTCCATACTGCAAGTGCTTCATTCGTTGTTTTTGTACTGAAATGTGATTTAGGTTTTTGGGGTTGTTAAAATTAGATTTTAATTAAATATCTAAATAAAGTAGTATGGGTATAGTTGCCCAACAAATTGAATAGTCAAAAAAAAAAACGGTGCCCTCTCTGTACTGGTCGTTTGAGGAGTGTGACGTGCACATTTTGCCAAGACTGTAAATCTTACTAGAACAAATGCTTCTGGCTGACTCTAGGAGGCTGCAGACAGAGACAGCAAGACATGTTTAGTGTGCAAAGTAGTTTTTTCGGTTTCCTTTTTCTGCTTTTTTTATTTGCAAACAATCCTTTCCCTTTCACTATATACAAAACAATAGCAGGATACATTCAGTCATGACCGAAATGTTTGGCATCTTTTCAAGATTGTGGGTAAATACCTCATTTAAACTCACCTCAGGCAAGTAACAGGTGTGGGCAATATAAAAATCATGCCTGGAACCATATAAAAAGGAGAAAAGTTGACTCAGTATTTGCATTGTGCGTGGCACACTAAGCATGGAGAACAGAAAGTAGAGAAGAGAACTATCTGAGGACTTGAGAATCAAAATTGTGGACAAATATCAACAATCCCAAGGTTACAAGTCCATCTCCGGAGAACTTGATGTTCCTTTGTCCACAGTGTTCAGCATAATCAGAAAGTTTACAAGGCACTGTAGCTACTCTCGCTGACCGTGGACCGAATAGAACAAATGTATGAAAGATGGCAGGATAGTCTGGATGGTGAATAAAACAGCCTCACTCAAGTTCCAAAGAAATTCAAGCTGTCCTGCAGGCTCAAGGTTTATCACTGTCAGCTATATCAGTGTCATACTATCCTCGACATGTGAATAAAATGTATGCTATGGCAGGAGATCCAGGAGGACACTGAGACATAAAAAAGCTAGCCATGCAATTTTCCCAATTTGTATGAGAGTAAGCCAAAATCCTTCTGGGAAAACTGTCTTGTGGACAGACAAGACCAAGATAGAGCTCTTTGGTTAAGCACATCATTCGACTGTTTACCAAAAACGGAGGCCTACAAAGAAAGAAACACAGTATCTACTGTCGAACAAAGCGGAGTTTGAACTATGTTTTGGGGTTGTTTTGCTGCCTCTGGCACTGGATGCCTTGACTGTGTGCAAGGCATCATGAAATCTGAAGAATACCAAAGGATTTGGGCTCACAATGTAGTGTCCAGTGTCAGAAAGCTAGGTTTGCGTCCTAAGTCATGGGTCTTCCAGCAGTACAATGACCCCAAACATAATTACTAATTATGCAAGGTGAAATTAAAACAGTGGCATAGTAGGTAGCACTACCACCTCACAGTGAGAAAGTCATGGGTGAAAGAATTCGCAAAATAAAATTGTGAATTGTGACTTGGAGATGCTAAATTGCCCCAAACTGTGCGTTTGCTCTGCTATTCCCCTGGCCTTTTGCACTTTGAGAGCTGGGATAGGCACTAACAGTTATGAGAGTGATGATGAAAGTGACTAAAATCACAGATATTGAATATCACAAACTAAAACCATCAGGTCATCTAAGTAGCTACAACTTGCCAGCACCAATCTGACCAGTAAAGATAGGATCAGCCAGAACACCTATACACAGCTAAGCCAGCCTGGCCTGACCACATTTGACCAGACTGGACCAGCCTATTTTCAAGCAGTTATTTATCTAAAAAAACAAACCTAGCCTGACCAGCTGCAACCAGTATGTCCAGGTTGAAAAAGCCTGAATCACTGGTGCGTCCAAAACCAGACCACCAACCAGACAAGCTGAGGCTTGTAACCAGCTAAAACCTGCCTGCTAGGCTAGGCTGCTCTTCTCCCTTTGCAATTTGAAGTTCCACTTTAATAGACGTATTAATCACCAACCAACGTACATGACAGAATGTTTTCAGATTTATGTGTAGCACAATAACCCCCGGTTTAATCCACGTTATATCAAGTCAGTTTGAGCCCCGCGGGTGACGCACCAAACACACACCGATGGTAAAGTAGGACTTGCTTCATAGATACCCTGTACAGTTCCAGTCACATACACTGCTCCAATTATACGTTGTTAATTAAATCATATTTCATTTCAGCAAGTGTATAATAAATATACTCCACTATAGACATAACAAGTCGAGATCATATGAACACACCTTACAAGTGCATCGCCATTATTTCTGAACCATATTGCAGACTGATAAATCTTGGTGTTCAAACAATTAGCACATTAGCTCAGGTGGATGATAACTGTGTTGCCAAGTTAACGTCGAAATACCACATTTCAGGTGAACATTTCTTATCCAAAACATTTTTATGATCTACAACAAATTAGTTGTTATATTTCACTTCTGTGTATCTTAGTGCACTGCTCACAAAAATTAGGGGATATTTCAAAACGAAGGTCTTGATGACTATAACGTATAATAAGAAACAAAGGTTTAAGACAGCTTAAGTGTTATTACCTCTAGGATATAGTCATAGTATTTCGAGATAAAATCTCCAAATATTCAAACTGCGGCATTGCAGCCTTACTGTGTAACAAATGATATGTAATATATAATATATAACATTACAGGGATATATAACATACTATTTGACCAGATAAATGTCTGATTGCTGCAAAGCTATGTCTATCAACTACAGGTGTGGTCTGATTAGACACTGGGTCTTGCCACAAGTGTAATCATTTCCAGCTGCTTACCATTTTAAAAAATGTCCTTTACATGTCCTGTCATTGACATCGTTTTTATTTGCCATGGTGTCATGAATGAAAATGAGACTACTACCAATGCAATCATATTGTCTTTAGTCATTCGGTATTTCAGGTTCTGTTTGGAATCCCATAATGGTCAAATTTGAGTATATAAGCTTCATGGTGGCAGCAACAAAGGGATAACAGTGTGTAACCAGGATATGAGGGACACTAACAACTCAGCTATATGTGCAGGACATCCTTCGCCCACATGTAGCCTCTCATGGCAGGTCTTTCTACTGACATATTTCAAGTAATATAATGTTTCCCAGTAATGTCTCCACCACATCGCAACAAATAATTAGCCTGCCTGGTAGCCAAATGTATCACCAACTGAGCATTTATGGCACCAGCTTGCACACCTGCTATGACCACCTACAAATGTGCATGATATACAGGCAAATTAGCCACAGGACACCATATGGAACCTGTATGCCTCCAATGCCCAACTGTATCTCATTTGCATTCTGAGGTGGCGCAGCATTGGAACTAGAGCCTAATTTTATTTGTTCAGTTTTCTCTA